>OMLB01011773.1:36358-49921 GCA_900302555.1 Myripristis jacobus | reverse complement strand
TCACATTCACTCTTGGATTTGTCACTCTGCCACGGGCACCTAGACACCGGCTCACTTGTTGCCAGAAAGGTCCAGACAACATTTGTTGAAACGTGACCATTGATCAATCACGATGAGGGGGCATTTCCTGGAAGCAGAAAAGCATGCGTTTCTCCCTGAGCTGCAGATAAAGAAAAATTGATTTGCTCTGCTCAGCAAGACATTGCCCATCCAGACTTACCCATCAAGCTAAATTTGGACTGCGACGAACTTGAGGAGAGAGACTGAGAAAAAAGGGATTTTCACAAAGCAAACAGTGCTGGTGAAGACCATGTGCCAGCACTGCGGTTTTCGCTCCATGGGCTCCTCAGGGGAAGCTAAGGATGATGATGACCTTCTGGAGCACTAATCTGCTGTGAAATAAAGACATGAGCATGCTAACCCAGCTAGCTGCTGTCAGTGTGTTCCATATGAGCCCCTGAAGTGCCTTGTACAAAGGGACAAAGTACAAAGCAGTGTTGCCTCAGTGTTTCCATGAAAAGGACTATACATGTATGTGCATGTGTCTGTGTGTGTGTGTGTGTGTGTGTGTGCACATATATATTGGCATACTTATATACACACACATATACACATATCATGTATGCAACAAAGGGCCCCGGCCATAATATGAAGTGAGCCACCAGGGTGCCCCTTCTCGCCTATACTTTTCAAAGTGATTTGCAAAGAAAAATAATGAAAAATAATAAAATAAAAAATATGCCAAGCATCAATATTAACACAATGGCCACTGTAGCATTACATGGATCTGCAAAATCCAAAGTTGTGGAATTAGTTCCATATAGTAACAGAGATTACTCAAATAATCTGAATATTCTGAACTAAAATGGTTAATATTGCTCTACAGACGGCGTGATTACTTTTTAGAATCTTGAATTACAGCTCAATGTAAACCTGTGAGGAAGCAGACCTGGAACAACTGCATCACACTGTTAGATGGGTAAAGTTTACAAGATGGCACTCACATAAGAAGACAGAGGAGCTCGTTAGCTGACCCCAGAGAAATCCATAAGAGCACAATTCCATAAAAATTACTACCAAATTATATTAACAGTCTGATCAGGGGGGTGCATGCACTTTTTTTTTTTCCCTTTAAAATAGCTCACTAGAAAAACTGTCCCAAATGTGTGCGTCACTACATTTACATTACAACCATCACCCATAAGATTCTGAAGCTGTATTTTCTTTCCCATCAGTTCCTTGACCACCAGTGCAGTATGAATAAAGCCTCTTAATGAAAGTAGGAAGGAGGAGACCTGGCATCAACATGATGAAAAGATGATCCTAATACACCTTGGCTTTCTGAGACTTATCATCAATCTCTATAAAAAGCCCCTAGGGACAAGGTTTTGGTATCGGAAGTGTTCTGGTTTCCACCACTGTTTCCACTGTAGTTTGAGTAGACGTCATTTGTAGTTCCATGTAGTTGTAGTTTTGTGCGGCTAAACAGTCTGTGTGGGGAGCGAAACAGGGAGAATGCATTAACAGAAATGTCATCTGGACCTAAAACACCTAGAGAGTATTGATGTTTGTGTGTTGTGTGGAGAAAGGTTTGACTTGTGTAATAAAAGAAGTGGAAGCTGTTTCTGCCTTGTTTCCGGCTAAACCTGAAGAAATGTCCCTTGCTCCCAAAGGCTAAAATTGTTGTCAAGTGATAGCTGATGGGTTTTGAGACTGATCATCAAGTAGCAGTGGGTCCAACATGGGCCACAGTCTCATCCCCATCCATTGCCAATCAATGTCCAATACCCAACAGCAGTACTCCATGTAATATTCCCTTTCCAGATTCTCATCTGCCACTTTGCTTGTACCTACTAGAGGCCTTTTCCATCCAAGACTTATGTCTTCTCCACTTTATCTTCCATTGGCCAATGAGCTTAGTCTCAATGTACTCAATGTACTGCCACAGAATACCGAAGAACTGGACCACGTCCTCAATCTGTCTCTCTTGAACTTTTTCTTGAAGAAAGTTTTACAGAAAACTTTCTTCCTTCTTCTGCATTCTCTGCATGTTCATTTTCTGGACTCTATTATTTGTTTTATTTCCAGGTTTTGCCCACCTCTCTTTGCACTTTTTTTTCAATATGTACAGTCAGATGCCCTGTTTTCCATTTTGGTGCAGAACTGACACACTTTGATGATTTTACAGAACAGTTGCACAAATACCACAGGATCTTACTTATAGCCCAGCTTGACTAACTAAGGATGCCAGTTTGTTCCTTAGCCACTCAAGACCTACTGAAAGAAATGTTTAAGTGTTGACACTGAGATCTCATGCATGATTTTAAGTGATTGTGATGGTTGGGCATTAATACAGGCCAGTATCCCTCTGCCTTACAGAGACTGTGTCAGGGAATGCTGAGGTAAAAAGCCTTTGCTGTAAGCAGACCTCTACAAATTGTAAAATGTCCTTTCATGGATCTCTCTTTCAGTTCTTAGAAGCCTTGCACTCTGGAAATTTGAATTATTTTATAGACAATTCCTCTTCCTTTTTGTACCTCCTTTGACTGCTGTTGGACCATTTCTGGAACATGAAGGGATGCTCAAAGACAGAGAGAGAGAGAGAGAGAGAGAGAGAGAGCATACTGTACACATAGGTACTCATGTTCCACCTATCGATCAATCACACATGCATTACAAATAACACCATGGAACAAGACACCTGCCTAACATTTCCTGAGGATACCAGTCAACAAAACATGACTGCAGCCTAAACACAAGCAGATTTGCAGCATTTTGCCTCAGTTCAAGGCAACAGTGTTGTTATTTTTTTCTCTACCTTGACTTTTGTGGTAAAAAAAAAAAAAAAAAAAGGTGAAGGAAGACAGGGAAAGCTTTGACTGAAGTCAGCACATGCTAGTGTTATAAATCAACTGGGTGGAAGTAAAAACAAGAGTTTGGAGATTAAATGAAGTGTGGTGGCTATGAATTATGTATACAGCAGAATGGAATCGAGGCAGAGTCACAGTTATTCTCTCTACACAGACTCTCTTGCAGGGCGGATGGCATATTATTAACTTCTCAGTGCCTCAATTTGCAGTTTGCTAAGGATACTCCTGCATTTGGAAGTAAACAGGTGAACAGGAACAGGTGTCTTTGTATTACGGCATGGACCACCACTAATTTATGACTTGCCTTTGACTCCTAGATTTGTGGTTTCAGGCAGCAATATATACTGATGACCTGGTTGTAATTGGGCTTATTGTTCCACTTTGGCTCAAAATGATGTATTATCGTGCACACAATGTCACTGCTGACTGTGGTGGAACATCACTTGCTCAGTATAACAGCTAGACTGGTGAATGAAGGTCCTCAACAAGCAAGATGGAGAGTGAAGAAGGAGCTTAGTTGGTTGGCATAGTATTCAATAAATATTTAAAAGAGACCCTGAGGGCCTGTGTGAGCATGTGCAGTTTCACATTAAAGCACAGGCTTCTGGGCAGTCAGCTGTCTCAGGGGAGTCAATATGCTTTGTACACTGAATTCCTTAACAATGTGGCCATTTCAATTTCTCGCGCACCTCAAGTGAACCTCTGTGCTCTGCACTCACGCCAACTTCAATTGCAAACTTCCTCTTCAGATCAGAAGGGTAACCGGTCTAGCAGGCATGTGGTGGAGGGTAAACATGCCTAACTCCAGTTAACCCTTCTTTCCCTGCAAAATCGAGCTCACACACATCTTTGAATTTACTTCATAACACACATTATTATATCAAACTGAAGTAACTTAAATTTTGAAGCTGAGTACATATGATAGCTGGGTCTTTTAACGAAAAAACACAAATGAATGCTTTTTCAGTTATTCAGCCTAATTTTTTGTTGTTTGTTGGTAGTTGCTTGCTTCATGCTGACCACTGACTTGAGGTCACAGATCACCAACCTTTTTATGCAGCATCACATCACTGGATTCAGGCGTTAACTCTCTTGCATGACTCAGACAATGACTTGCTTTCAACCCACATCACAGTAAAGCAACACACTGGGCTGTTTCAAGCAACCTGATTTTTTTTTTTTTTTTTTTTAGCTACCAGACGCTGCATGGGCTGTCTTGACTGTAATACCTACAACACTTTCTCTCTCTCCCTCTCTTTTTTAATCATATAAAAATGTGTAGTTGGGCTTCAGAGCCCAGGACACACTGGGCGATGCATGACTGCAGCGTCAATTAGTGAAAGTACTGACGCTGCGCGGAGCTGTCCACAGACCACGGTGCTGAAACCAAATCCCATCCCTGCCGCAACACACGCTATGGTAATACTACTCAAACAGAGCATCAATACAAATCAACGGCGTGAGAAACGTAGGTGCATCCCAAATGTAGACTACCCCATCAATCTTGGCCTACATCATGAAAAAACGACCGACGCAGCAGCTGTATTGTCAACATGAAATAGGCATGAATGGCCGTTGGGTTAAATTATTAGTTACTTTAAGGAATTCATGCTGAACAATTAAGAATTAACCCCCATATTCAGCACACAGAGGTTTGAAGACAACATGCCACTGTTTAACCCGTTCATGGCTGTGTGGAAATCAACATCAATGTAGAACAGCTCGTACGCCCAAAAAACTCCACAACACCCCAAAATAACTACGGCATAATAACAGCGGCGTATCTCAAAGTAAAGCAATAGGCCGTGATGACAGATTCAACATGCTTTGTGCCAAGCCCGAGCCGCACTTACACATAAGCGTGGTAGACGAACGCCCATCCCCGCGGTCTTTCCAGTGCATTGTAGAGGAAATTTTGTAGTTTCCGATAGCTGGCATTTTTCTTTGATGGTCTGGGTCTCCCGGCGGAGATGCTGGACCTCGGTCTGCAGAGGATGCTGCTCCGCTTGGTGCTTTCCGAGCCCGCAATGAGCAGCGCCCCATCCCTGCTGGATTCAGGAGCCCCGGGGTCCAAACCAACAAATCCGACTTTGTGCTTCTTCTCTCCGGCTTGAGTTGGGTAAACCCCGCCGTTGAGAGATTTCTGCACCATTCTAAAGTCGACACGACTCCAACCAAGAGTTTTCCGTGCCCTTGCCGCGGGGATGCATCACCGGTGAGGGGTGTGTGCTGGTGAATGCAGTCGGTGTCGGTCCCCCCTAGAAAACCAATTGCAATAAGCACGAGAAACTGCAATGTGTATGCTTTTACCTTAGCCCCTTCCGGCCATTTGACAAACACAGCAACGAGGGAATTGCACCTGCTTTTCAATCTGTAGTCTCACCACGGAGAGAATCAGCAAATAGCTGCATTTATTTATAATGGCTCAGAAATCTTGACTCACAATGACACGTTCAATTCAACATGCGACCATTGCAATTTCACGCGAATAGTCTGGCTGGTCAACAGGAGGTTGTACACATCCCTGCCAAAACCGTAAGCTGCTGATTGACAGCAGGGTGTCATCACTTAGAATATGAAGTTCATTTGTTTCCAAAAACCAATCCCACGACACAGTACCCCTCCCACTAAAGTGCAGCCTAAGAGAGAAGCTGTAGGGAAGGCTCTCATTTTGTGATGCGTGTTCATACAATATTCATGTTTGCAGCTTTCGTGGAGATAATGGACACCAAAAACGGTGTCAGCCTAACGTGTTTTATGTTTGCCTGCTTGGTCTTGGCTGTTGGTGCTGCTTCGGTGATGGTAATGGACACAGACTTCCTAAAATCTGCAAATATCAACAATACAATACAGTAAATGGAAGAGCTGAGGCTGCCTGCAAACACTTGACAGGTCAATGAAAGCAATGTAGATCAATATCAGTAAAGTCATTTGGTGAATGGATCCATTTCAGATAATGATAAAATATTAAGGTGTGTTTTGATTGGGTTCTTCTTGCCATGATGAGCATGAGGTCAGAGTAGACAGGAGGGTGTGATCCAGGGTGCTATGATGCAAAAGAAACCAATAAGTGGAACATGAAAAAAAAAAAAAGTTGAAGGTTTTGGTGGTGCACATTTAGAACACAGGCACTCCTCTCTCTTGGGACCATTAATGTGAAACTGAAGTTCTGTATGTAGACTGAAGAAAGGATAAAGGTAGGACACACTCTAAAACATGGACATAAAGACCAGCAGCTGGTATATGGAGGTGAGATACGGCTTACCAAGACTCCTCAGAAACCCACATATCTGTCTGTGTTTGGCATTACCATGTCCTGTCCATGTTAAATCACCAGTAGGCAGAATAGTAAAGCATGCACGGAGTGGAAAGCATTGTCATACTATGAACATTTTATTTACTAGCTTGTTAAGGTTCAATTTACAATGATAATTTTAGAAAGATTCAAAAAAATCCTTTGTACAGTTATTTTCAGGCAACGTAACATTGCAAATAATGTATATACAGTGATGAAACATTAGAATAATGTAAATAAATGAGTGATCAGTGACATGTTTTCCAGGTACACCAACATACTGCAGTCATTAGCTAGATTAAAACTGTAACAAGCACTTAAGACCGAGTTAAGAGGAACTAATGCTGCATTCTTGAGTTAATAAGAGTTTGTGCTCAGATTGAGAGCCGATAAAAATGCAAATATCTGCTGATTGTTACTATATGCCACTGTGGGACTACAAATTCACAGCAGCCATGCTTGTGCTGGGGGAAGTGTGGAGGTGCTTTAAACATGCACGTTTGGGGCTTGACAGGAGCTTTTAAATAAATAAAAAAGGGCTGAGTGATCTGTGTAGAGAACGCAGCATGTCGACAGATTCCAAGCACGCCGAGATGCAAGTGGAGCCGCTTTAACAGTCCACAACATGAACAACATTGTCAGTGAGGTTACGCTTGGCCGAGAGAAACAGCTTCTCTTCAAATGTACAGTCATGAATACAAAAAGAATTTAAAATGTTTTACATACTATATTATCTCCATAAAAATAATCCAATTTAAATTATAGCATTACTCTGCTGCCAAGACATAAATCATATGCTGTTTTTTTCCCCGCGCTGGCAGACATTGTTACAGTTTGTATGTACAAGAAAATAAAATCTTCAGTAAAATAAGGTTACTGTGTCCCTTTGTTTACATCATCCACAAACTGCTTACAGTACTTTTTGCTAACACTGCAATGTGATTGGACTAATCATTGTGCTTTTTTTCAACAACTACAGTAAATACTATGGTCTCAAGACAATTTAAAATCAGCAAGTTAACAGAAGGCAATCCTTCAACTAATACTAGTAACTAACACATGAATGACTTCACAATGATTCCATATCCCAACCTGCTGACTCAGCTGTCCACTGGCAAACAGAAACAGCTCTGTATAGTTAGCTATAGCTTCCTTTCCCCTGATTCTGATTAGCTAGCTTCTAGTCCTCTTCTCTCCCTTGCGCTCCCTGAAGCTTAACACTTCCTGACATAATCAAATTTCCATAAATAAAATGAAATACATAAGCAGTTGAATCTAAAAAAAATGGCATGCCATTGGTCCTTTAAATACTGTTCAATATGTAGGCTGGAATGCTTTTTAAATTCTTTTAATACCTGATATAAGTGAGGAATAAAATGCTCCTTCCGGACACAATAAATAGCTATCCTTCATATAGTGCAGTAATACAGTACTCACACTAAACCTACAGTAATTGCACATTAACCACATGCAATGGGGTCGAAGCAAGAGCAGCCCCCTACCATCTGTCTTTTCATCCATCCCTCAATCCCTACTTCCATCCCTTGGTCTATTCTTTCACTTTCTCTGACTACTGATGCAACCCTTCAGCCAGCCGTCATACACAAATACCTGTTGTGTTCAGGTGCTCTACGTCACAGCTCTAAACACTGAGCAACAGCAGCCCAAACAGAGAAAGACACAGCTCTCTGCAGTTGCAGTCCAAGGCAAAATGGATAAAGTTTGCATTTCGGATGAGAGTCAGCTACAGGTAGTTTGGTTAATCCAGTTAATAACAGCTCTGCTATGAGCATCATCATCATCATCATGGATGTCTTCCTCACGAGGCCTCACAGCTGGCATCTCCTCTTCACTTTGGTTCTGAGTGTTGTGAACCAGTTTCTTGATGGTTTGTCGGCTCGCTGACTGCAAGTCGTCCATGACATCTTTGACAGACACCCAGAGCAGCGACTATCCGGTGGCTTCCCAGCATGACTGCACAGTTATTTGGGCTACATCAGAATCACTGGGTGCTGCCAGGTATGTGACAGGACATCAGTGGGCTGTGCAGTCTCGTCCAGCTAGAGGAGTTGACCTACATGATGCGCAGAAGACTCGAGTGCTGCCATGTTGGAATGATCCCTGTATAGCGGGGGGAACGAGGGTTTTGCCGCTGTCACCGTCTCTTGGAGCAGTAAGAACATCCTTCCACTCTTCCTCGCTTTGCATCTCACATTAAGTCTTCCTCTTCCACATTCACCCTCTCCTTGATGAGGCTTATGTTGATCAATAGTAAAAACAAAAGAGGTCTAGAGTAAAACTGGAGTGGTGCTGCTTTTACAGTTCTCCATCTGAGGGCGGTAAACACAGTTTGAAGAGCCTGCAGAAAGAGAGAAGGTTTAAATGATGGGGTCATAGAAGATGCAACTGTATCGACACCACCAAATGAAAAATGCTTGGAAATGGCTTCTTGCAGTACCTTGGGGCTGAGGGAGGCATCTGGTCCATCACCTTGAGATTTTTTGCTGAGAGCTCAACTCTTGTTCCCTGGTAGAGGAGGAAACTGGTTTGTTAAAGACATCCATAACAACAAAGGTCCAGTTAATTCCAGAGCCCCGTCTCCTAAAAAGCACGTTCACATACGACTAAACTGCATTCTCTGTCATGTTTTGAGGAGAACGTATTTCTGTTGTGATGTATCACAAGAATGTTTGCAATCTCTGAGTTTCAAGGCCATGTGAGGAGGCAGGTGTGGTGGTAGATGGGTCAAGCAACCTACCTTCACCCATGTGACCTGATTTTGGATCCAGCGTGAAACAACCGTAACCATAACCAAGTGGTTTTTATACCTAAATGTAACATTTCTCTAATCTTAACCCAGTGCTTTTGGTGGCCAAAGTAAAGAAAATGGTTAAAATGCCGCCCGACATGACATACAAGATATGTTGATTAGAAACATATTTGTGATACATCAAAAACAAACATAGTCCACGACAAAATATGCTTACTCCTAAACGTAATTAAGAATGCAGTTTTGTTGTATGGGAGCGTACATTTTTAGGAGACAGGGTCGTAATTCTAGCACCCTGAATAGTGGAGCAACAAAAAGCACAGAACGTTCAGACATCCTAAAGTGGAGGATGTGATAGATTTTGATGTCACAGACCCCCATGTGATATGGTTTTTCCCTATGAATGAAAAAGAAACTGCAGTGGAGATGATAGGGTTTAAGGAAATCATGGTGAAATCAAACTATTTGTTTGCTGGGGAGGCCCTGAGGCACTGCAGACCCACTTTGGGAAAACCTGCTGTAAGATGTACCTGTTTGCGCATAATGTCCATGGTCTGCATGATGCAGCGGGGCATGAGGCCGTGGTTCCGTGCCAGGATCATGGCCTGCTCCAGAGTCACACTCAGGGTGCATCTGAAAGGAACACGGTGGTCAAAGATCAACAGCGTGCATAGAAAAGAAACAGAGTATGAAGGGCAGGAAACTGAAAATGAGGCAAGACGGTGCTTCTGAGGTTCGGGAGTGCATTTCAGGCACACATAACTCTGCACCATGTAAATCTTTATTTGAGCTGACAGTCCTGCGACACAACGCGGGCTGTTTTATGTGCGGTGCGGTGCTGGGCTGACCTCTGCATGCCAGTGCCACACATGGTGATGTGGCAGGCTCCCAGGCGGTTGCACAGCTCCGAGGACACACACAGCACGCTGACACCTGACGGGTGGCCCTGGGCGCTGGGGCGCACGTTGACGTAGGACTGCATCAGCCGGCACAGATCGTCCAGGGTGTTGAGAGGACGCAGCAGCTGTGAGGAGAAAGTGGATAGCAGGGGAAGGCGCTTCAGTGGTCAAATAAAGTAGTGCAGAGGGAACAATATCACAAAAACTATTTGTGGCATCTAAACAAGTCATTTAGTCCACAGCTGAGTTTTACAGTACAATCTCTGTTTCCTTAAAACAAGTAAAAAGAACATGCTTCCGATGCAGTTTCACCTGTTTGGAAAGTGTTTTTTTTTAATTGAAATCAGCTGTAAAAAAACAAACAAACAAACAAACAAACTCCAGCTTATAAAATGTAGTCACTTCAGTAAGGAAAATAAAGGAAGCGAGTTGCTTTGTATAGGAAACAAGTGAGACAGTCTCACTCTACTGGAATTTTTTTTCACTTTTTTTAAGGCAAACAAGATTTGAATACTCAGCATTCGACTAACTCACTTGTTAAAGCAAAACTGACCTCTGGTAGAGTGCTGTGTTGTATCATTACCTGGTTGTTATATGCTGCTTACCCACAATGCCATATTTCTATCTCTCTGTTCAGTTCCATTGAAAATGGCTCCTGAAATAACACCTTTAGCCCATTCACCACCAACAAAAGGCAGGTGATGTCAATATAAGACACAACAAGTCCCCGTACTCATTTTTTAAGGAAATTAAACTGCTCCTTTCTTGTTATTTTCTTGTTTGAAATGGAAAGGTAGCATCTGCAGGAAACGTCACACAGCAACCTTGTGCCATGAAGAATGACCTGATAGTACTTTCACAGATAACTGTAATTGGGGAAAAAAGGGTACCACGACTTGTTGTTTTTTTTAACTGACATAATCCACTTTGTTTACATTCTTTTATGTGCTAAAAATGATATTTTTGGCACCTGTTTTGCTATGGAAGTGAACAGAGACACAAATACAGTCTTATGGATCAGCAGCCCATGGGAGCACAAAGCAACTAATGAGGAGATTTCTCCAACATGTGGACTCATATATCACACCCAGGGAACTAGACAACCCAACTCTCTATTAAAGTTCAACTTTGCTTTAACATGGATTCTTGCTGCAGCGTGTAATTACAGGCAGGTGGGAAATCATCGAGGATAACACGAGGAGGTTTGAAAGGAAGCCTTTGAGGACTTTTTTTGAAAGGCAGATGAAAACTTAGGATCTAGATATTGATACTAGATTTAAGATTGTGTGATTGAACTATTTCAACAAGAGTCAGTTTGGAGTACTAAAATATGTATTCTAATCTATTCTATGAATATACTATTCTTTGTTCAAATGGAACAATTTTTTTTGTTGAAGTGATTTTCTTTACATGGAAGTGCTGAGGTTAGTTTGGGTTAATGAGGGAATTTTAGCGAACTAGCAGGGATTTCCGGTGCCAGAACATCTTACTTTGGAAATGCTTGGTTGAAGGTCTCTAACTTCAAGGCCCAGTATCTGTGCTTGCATTTATATTCAGTAACAAAATTATATGCAAAGTGTCTTGTAAGTGCATTACAAGTATAGCACACACGTTCCGTGACAGAAGACCACGCACACTGCATGGCACAGGATGTACAACCACAACACGAGCAGTAAACAGGAAATGCTCTGAAATGTCAGAAATCAGAATATATGGATGTTTACCTGGTCAATCTTCATAGCTGTGGTGTTGGAGTCTGTAGGGAGATTGGACTTCTCCAAATAGAAAGCCCTGTTGAGACAAAAGAAGAGTCTATTCTGGTGTGTGTCTTCGTATGGCTCGATAATCTGTAGATGTGGCCTCTCTGACTCACTTTGTTTGGAGGCTGAGTCATCGAGCAGAGCAGAGCACTCACAGGCCCGTTCTGCTTCATATAGGGCTGGGGCCTCTCACTCGATTAACACACTTGCCAGCCATTAGCATCTAAGCTGACTAAGGGTTTTATTTTTACCAGCATATCATTTCTTTCAGATTCATATAGCACGACTTCTTGCCCGCAAATCCGTAAACAAGTCTGAAATCACACCCACATTCACATCATGTTTTTTTTTTTTTTTTTGAAAACCTCATTTCAGTTCAATATAATGCACATGTTGGAGTACAACAGTGAAATAAATAGATATAAGATGAACAGGAAATTAAAAAAGAAAATCAATGATAAAAAAAAAAAGATGCAGAGATGCAGTATATTAAATTCCCCTTAAACCATTTATGCAAAGATGCATTTTTTTTTTTTTTACCATTTCATCTTACAAACTGAACGAATGAGTGCACTGTTCATTGTAACTTTCATTGATCTGATAATCAAAACTGTTTGAATTTTGTATATCATTACAAAATATGATTGGTGCGATATGGTTTCCAGTGCACCATAGTGTCCATTTAAAAATAACCACATCACTTGTGTACTTCAGGAAAGAAATTACAGAGAAAGGAGTGTAGCGGACTTCCTTCTATCTTCACAGAGTTAAATATTCCCAGACTATATGCTGCTATTAGAGAAATTTGCAGACAATTTATTTAATCGCAAAAATCCTATCAATTCTATCAGTTGTTGTGGGGTTTCTTAAATCAATCATACTTTACCCAAATTTAGAAAACTTTTGACTTGAATGTAGCTGAAAAGCCAATCCCAGCATAGTGTTTGCTGCCTTATGCAACACCAGTGGGTGAACTCTCCCTTTAAGGTGCACTGTGTCCACAGTGTGAGTGACTAAGCTGCTGTGATGCGGTGGAGCACAGTGTACCTGAGTCTGCGGTAGTAGGCCTTGACCCTTTCTAGTGAGACGGCATTGATGCGCTGCTGGAACTCCTCCATGGCGGTGTAGTCCTGCTGGGACACTCCCTCAGGACGCTCCAGAGCTGGGACACACACACACACACACACAGGTAGCACTTAGTTAAACAGGTACGAACACAGACACACTTTAGTCCTTACAGTGTACAAGGAATTCAACCGATTACTTTGATTTCCTAACCCTCGACATTACACGGCTAATCTTAAACCTATCTAGGCCTTATGGTATGCTTATGTTCTAGACACACATACACACACACACACACTATTCAGCATCTGCAGTTATCACCAGCTACTCTGTAATTATCCCCAGGCTGCAAGCCACCTTCTTTTCCTGTAGGTGGCGATGTTTATCCAGATATCCAAGAATCACTGTGAAGGAGTGTGTTGCATTACTTTCCTCCTTTTTGAAGTGCATGAGAACAATATGAGCTCTCTTATCTGCTTATATGCTGTTCCAACTGGCACTTTTCTATGGAAAATTAATGCTTATTTGGTTTAAAGGAATGATGCATAATGCTATCCATTCATACTGGCCCAGCAGAGTGGGTGAAGGGTGAGACTTTCAGATGACTTATGAGAAAACTGAAAGGCTGCAGGGAATGCAGACGCGTGGAATGTGAAAAGTTGCCATTGTTTTAAAAGAACTTCTGTCTTTAAGTGATAATACATCAAATATGAGCCTGATGCATCTGATTGTGTCCCAGTGTGCCCAGCTGCTCACCCCTGGTGAAGAGGACGGTGTGCAGTTTGAGGCTGCCTCCGTTCTGCAGCCGGCTGGGCAGCTCGTTGAAGTGACAGCTGTCCAGGTACAGGGTGACCCTCAGGGCCTGTCGGCTGCCCTCCACTTGGTAACACACCGGAGTGTCTGG
>OMLB01011773.1:16768-36338 GCA_900302555.1 Myripristis jacobus | reverse complement strand
CACACACACACACACACACACACACACACACACACACACACACACAGGAGAGATGTTAACATGACTTTGCTGTCACATCTTTGCTCCCTGGTGGGTTTGCTGAGAATTATGAGAGCTATGAAGTTTAGTAAGCAGAAGTGGGTCTATTTTATGACAGCCAGCTTCAGAGTAAACTGTGAATCATGAAGATGTTGTAATTTTGTAACTCATTTCCCAGAGAAAAAAATGGCACCAGTAGTTATGTTTTATAGTTAACAGTTTGACTCTAAACTGAGGCAACTACCCTTTGGAAAATGTGATACCAATGAACTGATTCACTCTTATTATTGAATTTATTACAAAACCTGTTGGGAAATGATCATCAAAGTAGGAAAAAAGTGTTGCATACTCTGGCTCCATATGCATTTCTCTTTCATAAAAAAAAAAAAAAAAAAAAAAAGTAAAAGGACACTTCCAGTAATCAGCACCTCAATATAATCCATGGTGTGTGTTACTTTTCCATTATATATGGGAAATGATCATAAAGCGCCATTTTCTACCCAGATGTGTTATATTCTGCCACTGAACAATTTTAAAAACATAAATTAACCTAAGCTCATTAAGCTAATTAACTAAGCTTCACAGATTGATTTATTTGGAATATTCTCTGGCTTTGCACAGATGCAGCACGCCATGCCAACTACTATTAACACCATAAAGTCTTTGGAAGCTGCTACAATGCACTTACATGCACAAGAGTGGCCTTTAATAATCCCACAGCAAATCATTAGGAATAATTCTTAGTATGTTTTTAGCTGACTTGTGCTGATTTTTCCCTTAACTAATGGTTTCCAACATTAGGAAATGGAAGAGCTGACCTTTCCTGAGCAGCCTTTAGGGTCAGCGCTCTTTCCTATAGAATGCATCAGGACATAATCCTGTGGAATTGGCTGAGTTGCTTAGGAGGCTGACCTCAGAGACACTATAGTGCTTCCATGCCTCCACCTACAACTATAGCACCCAGCTCGCTCAAGCTGCTTTTAGCAAATCAATATTGTCAAGTGTATGCAGCCGCCACAAACAATCTGCCTGAGCAGGGAGCGACGGTCTGTCTGCACCGCAGCAGTCCGAGCTGGGCCTTTTTAGGCCGGATATGTGTGTATGCATATGTATATGCATTCTATCCATATGTGCGGTGCAGTGCTTATGAATGTGTATATGTGTTCATGAATGGTAATGCATGCATGTGTACAACAGGCATGCGCGTATACTTTTTGCAGGCGAGCGCCAACCTAGAATAGCAAATCTCTGCCTCGTCCGTAGCTTTGCCTGTGAAAATGGGAAATGCATGCCGTGCATTTCCTTTAAGCACCAAATCTCTGCCAGCCACATTGAGGCTGCTGAAAAGAGAGCTGATTGAGGATGCACTCCTTTATATCGACTGGCTTTGAGGCCTCTGGTAGCCGGGGGCACCTTCAACGAATGCAGATACTGAGGTAATTAAAAACAGAAATACCCAGGTGTCTTAAACCACATACACCGTCATGTCAGTGATGCTCGCACCGGCTGCAGTGATCACCCTGGTAGCAGCCTCTGCTCACACTCCTGCCCGACACAAACGCTGACTCTAAAATATATGCACTGTCCCGACCTTCAGCACGTCAGCGGGACACAGAAGCAAACATCACCTTAGCTGTTTTTGTGTTCCAACAGGACATTTCTCTGCTGCGGCACATATATATATGTAGATGCAAGAATTTTACATAATGAATATATTAGTATGTGTGTGTATTTAGTATGCATGTGTATGTGCAAGAATTTAAAGGACCATACCAGTGATTTTGAATGCACATAAGACACTGCAATGAACCATTTTGCAAATGATGTACGTGCACTAAAGATTTCACAACATTAATTAAAATGAGACAATGCAACAACCACCTTATAATGTTCTGCTTCTGCATCATCATGATTCATAAATCAAAGAACTAATGATTCACTGTGTAAAATAAATGTTTCCTGGGGGACTATTTCCCAGTGCAGGGACAGTGTCACTCTGCCTACTTTCAAGTCATCAAAACCCAACAGTGCTGCTGCTTTTAGGAAAACTAATGTGGACGACTTTATTATGGTGATGGAATAAAGGAGTGCAGAAAGATTGATGTCTCTGAAAGTTCATTTTTGTATCATACTGGAATGAATGGAAACCAATGGCTGGATAAAGGGGAGGAAAAATGATATTGCGGATCTCAAATACAACTGCATGCTTTGAGAGAAGATTAGCAGAAATGTGAAGTCTATACATTTTGTAGATGTTACAGTAAACATGGAGAATCACTGGTATGGTCCTTAAATGTGTGTGAAAACAGCACAAAACTATAAAGGAAGCCCTGCGCAGGCGAGAGAGAACAGAAGCATCTTATCTCGTAACACAAGGACAAGGAGGACTTAAGCAGGCAGCGTGCGTTGCCCTTGTTTGACATGATTTATGGAGCCTTTATAGTGTTGTTTTAACTCCCCATTCATGTGCTCTCCAGCGAACAGAATATGGAATCTGCAACGGCCAAAAGGGCAAATTCACCCTCAATAGCGACCATGTATCTACATAAGGGAACTTTCTTCAGCGGAGGCCGACCCATACAGCTGCTCGTTTCCAGCAGTCTGGTTTGAATGGGCCTGTCAGTCAACATTGACGGGGTCTCTTACTTGCGACAAGACACTCATCCTCCAGTTGCCTGAAGAACACAGTGACTTTGTCCAGGTCCAACAGGGCTGCCTTGGTGTCCTCCAGCATGGTGCGCTCCTCCTTCTGCCAGAGAGGAGAGGAGAGTGACGGCTTAGATATCAGTGTGGTGACAGCAGGACAGCTGGGTGGCTAGATGAGCCTTCAAGACCCAGTTGATTTAGAGACAACAGTTTGGAAACAGAAAAGTGACAGAGGAGATTGTACTTGAACTGAGTCAATGTGAAATGGCAACGTTCATTTTGAACCACTGAAGTCATATGCTGAACAGCTTCATTTGAAAACCAAACTGATTACAATTACAAACTGAATGCAGTGGCTTAAAATAATGTGATATTTATATGTTTCACCTTTGAGCAACAATTTTAAATAATTTTTTTTCCGATTCAGTTTCAACTTTCTTATTATCAGTTTCCTGGGACACAGGAAAGAGCGCCGACTGGAAGGCAACTGCTACCTCTGAGGCTGGGTTAACCTAAGATGATAGGAGGGTGGAGGTTGGTGTGTGTGTGTGTGTGTGTGTGTACTGGGGAAGGATAAGGGTGGTGTCAGAGGAAAGAAAGATAAGGGGAAAGGGAGGATTTGAGTGAGGTTAAAGGGGTTTAGGGTAGTATGTATAAATACCCACTATTTAATCATTATATATTCTATATCTTTGTAGCAATTATTCTCTATGTGTACAGTTAATTGAGCTTAATAAAAAATATGTCAAAGTAAAAGGTAGATCGCTCTCCAATAACATCTTAATAGCATGGTATCACACCTATTCAACCTATCAATCAAACACTCTCATCTCCTTCTCTCAGGCCAAAAGACACTTCAGTCCATGCACTTGTAGGGATTTTCAAATATGCAAAATGCAGTGCAAATTTCTATTTACAGCCACAGCCTGGGGGAGTGGATGCAGAGAAAGGGAGTTAACAGGGAGTTTTTGTTTTGATCTCAGTCTTTGGTGCGTTGCTGTGGTGTTTGTTTACTGTATTTCCTAAAGATCTCTTGATCAGACTGTCATCCACACCACTATTTCCAACCATGCTGTCCCTCACCAGGTGTGGTGCCAGCGTGGCCTGGAAGTGTAGCAGCACACCGATGACGGAGATCTGCTCCAACCACTTGCGGCTTGTCTCCTTGCTGTCCTCCTGGTACTCGCCAGCATTGTTGAAGCGCGCCCTCAGCGCTGCCAACAGCTGCTCGGCCAGCGTGCACAGGGCACCTGTGGCTGCCTGGCAGAAGATGACGTCCCGTCGCAGCTGCAGAGATGTGTCTGGAGTTTGGGAGGAAAGGGGTGGAGGGTGATGGAGGGACGAGGGAGTTCAGGGGGTTGAATATGTGGATGGTTGGGATATGGGGAAGGTAGCACAAAGAGGCAGGGTTATGAAAAGGAAGAGGTGAAAAAGTATAGGGGAATGGGAGGGAGGAGGGAAGAAAGGAGAGAGGTTAGAAAACAAGTAGTGACCAAGAAAAAAAATCTGTGATGGTAAACTAAAATATGTAATTTTTCACTGAAGTGTTCTTTATTGTCAACACTGGTTGTAGAAAACATAAAACTGTGAGAACCTCAAGTCCTTTCTGTGCAGAAAGAGGCCTATCAGCTGATTTCTACGGAGTCAAACCAGCAGTCAGACGTGGTCAGAACACACCTCAGTTTTTATTCCTCCCACCTCCATTTGGTTGACTCTTCAGTTGGACCCATTATCCTCCATTAGGTAGTGAGGATCATTAAGTGTTAGCTTTTTAGCACGACAAGCTGGTTTTGTGTTGTTCCTGGACATAAATCCAACGTTTGACCTTCAATCTAATATGGAGCTTCAGCGAACGATGGCGTCAGTCGTGGACTTTCTCGAGCCTCTTCTTACCACCGATTTGCTGAATCTTCCTCCTCTCTACCGCTACACATGTTCAGTTTCATCATCAATCAGCCTGAACTGCATTTTACAACGTTAACTGAAACTGAGAGCATCCTAACCTCCCAACCTGCCTCGGTATCCTCTCTAGTCAGACATGGCCTGGAGCTGCTCCAATATGTTCCATTAGCCTGGATCCCCCGGGAGGATATCTCCCATTAACCAGCACCATATGCCACTCTGCACACTTCAAAGTGGCTGGAGCATCCTCCTGCCTCAACACCTTCCCCCTTTTCCTGTACAAACACATTCGAGCAGCCTCAAGCCTGTACCCAGAAGACCTGGATACCATGATGGCAGCGATGGTTTGGAAAATTGAGCGGTGAATATCAATTTCATGACTATTTTGCAAGACAAAGGGTACATAAGCAAGTAAGTAAAACCTTTATCCATAAAGCACTTCTTTTTTTTAAATGAGCTCAAAATGTACTTGACACCAAAAAAACTAAAAGGTAAAATTACAAATTTTTGGACATTTGACTTTAATTGGAATTCAATTTAAAGGCAATTAGAAGTAGACACAGACATGTTTGGTTTCATCACTAATCACTGTACTTATCCTGTTCTTGATTAATTTAAGAGTGGACACATGTAGATTGAATTTGTCCAGTTGGAAAAAAATCTGATAAAAGTGAAGACAAGAAAAAAGATCCTACTGCTGGATGCATTCACGTTTTGATGAAATTCATCAAATTCACTTTATTTTATTTATTTTTTTTTACTTTCAACTCTGCTTTGACTACATATCAGTGAATGCCAAGAAATATCAAAGTCTCATTTTATATTTGCATCAAAATGCCATTAAATTAAAAAACAAAACAAAGCTAAAATTACATGGTGAACTATTGAGGCCTTTTAAAAACAGTTTTAAGACATATTAATGTTTTACACCATATATTTCAATATTTTTTTTAGACTTTTTCCAGACTTGTTAATGGTGTGCGGATATGCTGAGGCAGGACTGGCTGTACTTTTTCAGCATGATGGATGATCTCATTTGCAAACAGCAATATAGCAGTGGAATCATTTGAAATGCTTAAGGTGTGATGCCTTTCCTGCTACCTGAGACGGCAGTGTGCTGATTGATGACACAGCCTGTCTTGACACCACACATAGTAACAGCACGGAGACTTGAACTGGGTTATATTAGGTCTGACCACCCGCCCCACCTCACTCTGAATATGAATAAGCTCCAGCTGTATGCAGTCATGTTAGAAATAGCAGTACCTGTGCACTTGAGCAGAGCCAGGAGGAGCTGGTTCTTTCCATCTGTGGACGCAGAAGAAAAACATGATGTAATGGCGGTGGGTAACTGTATATATATCACATTGCTGGGAATGGTGTGTGTGTGTGTGTGTGTATGTGTGCTCCACTAACCATCCACAAATCTCTGCAGGCTCTCCACCAGGGTTTTGATGGAGTTCGGCAGGTTCCACGGGTCCTCCTGGATGTTCTTGTGGATGATGTAACGGCAGCGAACCGTCCAGTCCTCTGTATGACGAAACTCTGTTCACACAAAGCCCAGAAGTGGTGTGAGTGTGTGTGTCTGGTGTGTAATGGCTACATAAATGGAAGCCTGACGACACACCCTGTCACCTCACAAATGAAAGCAAGTAGTGAACATAGACACGCACACACACACACAGCAAATACACACGAGCACAGCAACAGAAGCACATACCTGGTTGGCTGTGGTCTGGGTGGAAGTGCTTGGTCTCTTCGCAGGCCTTGGTCATTACAGGTCCTTTAAGTAAGCTGTTGATAGAGTCGACCTGCATGTACACGCACACGCACGCACGCACACACACACACACACACACACACACAAACACACAATAGTTGTCAGATAATCAATCAGTCTTTCGCAGCACTGAAGTCTTTCCATCAAATTCTGCACAGCTCCCCTTTTCTGTCTATTGCCTTTTTCCTTTCTATACTGTTCAAAGCTGCAACACATAAACACACACCACCTCCAGGTAGCTTCTGGCTTAGGTCTGTCAGCATCAACAACCCTACGGCTGGTGTTTGAAGGCCCCATGAGCTGCTGTTTACATGCAGAGAGAGCTGCAGGAGCCACAGCAGTTGCACCTCACAGGAGGTCAAAGGACACTAAACCCCGGTAAGAGGAGATGAGGAGCTTGGGTGCATTTCTTCAACTTGAGTCACTGAGTCAGTGTATCAGCGCAAGTGTGTGTGTGTGTGTGTGTGTGTGTGTGTGAAGAAGAGAGAAACCGAAAAGGAGGTCAAGTGAAAGCTAAGACAGAAAACCGGGATGCACAACAGAGGAGCAAGAGCGCCACAAGGAAACTCAGCCCAGATGTTGAGTGAGTGCTATCACAATAATCTATGCCAAATGGTTTTTTTGGGGGAGGGGTACAATGCTGGTGGTTGTGTATGTGTGCACGTGTCTGCGTGAATGTGAGTGTGAGTATGTTCTTGTTTTGCTATCCTTGGGTGTGAGGACACTTCCTTACTTACTTACTTCCTTAAGGGAGTGATTCACAGTTAGGACTTGGGTTCAAGGTTAAAGTTAGAATTACAATTTTGAAATTTAGTATTTGGGTTTGGGTTTAACCCCTTAAACTCTTATTTTTCTCTTACATTTGCCTTTAATAACCTCAAACATGAGCCTCAACTTTTTTTTTCAATATTGTACTTGAATGTCACACACATAGTCTGCACCTGGTGGTTACAACCATTGAAGCTACTAACGTGCAAAATGCCATTGTTTTATGGATGCAGCATCAAATAGAAATGATCTACATCACTTGTGCATCATTTTATACACATTTCCCTTTAATTCAGCAGGACGTATTTGGTATTTATGTAAAGCTGGGGTTCTCCACTAGAATCTAAAACAAGGTTTAGTGAGTTTGCACACAGCTTGACCGTGCAGCATGCATGTGTGATGATGAACCCAGCAATGGGATGAGCACAGTCTGAGGAGGTTCAGGTTAGGATAATGAATGTAGACAGTGCAAGTTCCTCTGGGAGCAGTGACACTCTGGTTGCTTACCTGGTTGAAAAGGTGCTCGAGGCAGCCGTGCAGCTTGTCCTGTTTGTCCGAGGGAATCCTCATGTCACACGGCAACTCGTCTCCTGGCAGGCACAAGGAGAGGTCAGCTACCTCAGCGTCACTGTTCACTTATTCCACTGTTTGTATCTACTGACTGTGATTCCATCCAAATACTTCTATGACAATGATTATGCATCATAAATTAAAGAGGCTGGAGAAAAATGGCATAAATGGTGTGGGAAAGGTCAGGGTCATGGTGTGTGTTCACCGTGACCTCCTCTATATATCATACACCCTGCCATGCAAAAGGCCCTGTTTTGGTCAGTGACCATGAGTTGATGTATGACAATATTGCCAAGCACATGTCTTTACTTTGGAATTCAGGCGACATAAAACATGCTGGCAAACTGTGCTGGCAAGGAGTTTGTCTTTTCTTCTTTTGAATGTCTTTTTGTGACTCAGACAGGCAGACTCTTAATTCACATGAGTACATCCAGTTCAGATTTGATTTTTCGAATCAAAGTTCGATCCAAATGCACTTGCCAGTTTCATGAAAAATGAGCTATTGTGGTGTCAAGGGCTCTGGATGAGAATGTCTTATTTGCTTACACTGTGTTTCCACACAGACATATGACATATCATCATTTAAAGATGGATAGATGTCCTTTAAGTCGCACTATGTAGATTGTCAAACCAAAATTTGCTTTTGGGGGTTTCTCTTACCTGATCCCATCTCATCGCTCCCCAGGTAAGAACTGTTACTTCGTACGCTGGTATACGACAGGACTGAATCTCTGTTGCTGTTGCATTCACTGAAAAAAAAAACGTACACACAAACACACACACGCATGCAGAGTTAAAATCCAATATCGAGCAACGAGTTCATTCCCTTGCGAAACCACAGAGAGAGAATTTGGAGGCTGTGTCTTGTTATTATACTGTCAAATAATCCCTCTGATTGTAACTGCCTCCTCTGATTTATGTGAGACCCAGGCTAATTAAACGGTTCTCACAAACAACAACAACCAGCGAGAT
Source organism: Myripristis jacobus (assembly GCA_900302555.1). Taxonomy (NCBI): domain Eukaryota; kingdom Metazoa; phylum Chordata; class Actinopteri; order Holocentriformes; family Holocentridae; genus Myripristis; species Myripristis jacobus. The sequence continues at coordinate 27,661 of OMLB01011773.1, read as the reverse complement.
TCACTGAGAAGCGTTCCGGCGAAAGAGACAGCAATGTGCGGGTGAGTTGGACTCCAGATCACTCAGCAGATAATAAAATGTGTACATGAAACAGTATGAGACGTAAAGATCAAGCGGGAGCACACTGCGTAACATACTGTGCAACTGTAAAATCAAATAGACATGTTTTCTTTCCACCTCAGCTGTCGATTCATTCCTTTATTACTGCTGCACAGAGCATTGCGGTGTGTTTGAGACAGTTTTGTGAAATGGCTTAGTCTGGTATTTTCAGTCACACGTCTCTGTGATTCAACATGATTACCGTGAGCGTGTGGAAGATTTATGTAGCTCAAATTATACACCGGTGGAAGTGAGCGCACTCTCTGTTTTACCCCCCCTCCCAAAGCCATACTCTGTGATTCAGAAGCCGAACTGCCATGACAAATGTCCTGCAAGCGGCTAACCTACTTGGCTAGGTGACAATATAGGGAGGTGGAGGGGGTAGATATCACCTGCCCGGTTATTTTGTGGTCCTCGATGAGAAGGCGGCAGGGGACATCAGAGCTGCCACAAGTACAGGGACAAACCTTATATAACCTCCAGTCGGTAGTTTGGCTTGGATTCTCCCCCCTGGCTTTCGGTCACAGACACACTGACACGCAAGCAAACAACACACCATGACACTGACATGTGTGCATATGTAAGGACCCAGGCTGCACTGGTAAATCCAAACAGCTTTCTGCTAGGGCTGAACAATTCATCGAAAAATGAGCGCAATGACAATATGGCCAAGTGCAATATCTAAATCACACGAGCTGCGATTTGTCAAGGTAAAGGTGAAATGTGTGATATGACACTGTAAATCCAGTATCATGGTGTGATAGCCTACAAATTGTATTTTCCAGATGCAGGGAAAACATCAGCAAAAGTCAAACCATCATTACTTTAGCAGCTAAAAGACAAAAACCGTGAACCATATTGCAATGTCTGTAAAATCAATTGCAGTGAGTTTCTTTTTTTAAGCATCATTCAGCCCTAGTTTCTGTCTTTGCAATCCCTCTGTTCTGTTTTTCTGTTTTTCTATTTCATCACCCCCCCTTTGCTTTTCTCTGTCTCTCTCAGACACATGCCTCTGAAGAGGTGGTTTCCAAATTTAGCCTCACACACCTCTTGCCAAAAGTGTGAGCACCACCGTGACGATTATCCTGCTTCTGGTAACAGATCTGGCCTAAGCAGCCACTCTTCCCCTCCCCCCCGCACACACACGCACACACACAAACACACACACAAACTCTTGAACGTCAGAGCTCAGCGACAGACACAATGTACCAGAAGTTAGGGACAGTGCTTTTCCCACACGCCCCTCTCCCTGTCTCTTCCCGCTTGTCTTTCTGTGCGAGCCCACTGTGTGCACAGTCCAGTCTGTCCTGTCCTTGTTTTCACACAGTGTTCCTCTCAGGCTGTACACAGCCGCTGACCTCTGACCAGTGATCTCTGCTGTGGTCTCTCGCCACCTCGGGCTTTCATGTCTGTTCCTCTCTCTCTGCAGCGGTACAAAAGAGAGATTTGCCCCCTGAAACACAGTAGCACTTTCCTTTACCGCCCCAGAGCCTTTGAATGCCACACGTGGGATGATTCATCCGTGCCCATTGTGTGCGGCTTTATACTGCTACAGTACTTTATGCACTCGCTTTCAAAGCCCAGCAAACTCAACAGACTGTGAGAGTGTGTATATGCATGTGCATGTGCGCAATACACACAAAACAACCTATATTTGCATTACATTCCAGTGAGGTAGTTGTGTTTTCACGCAGCGTGGCCTGGCCTTAATGACAGAGTGGGCAAGGAGGCCGCGCCCTGATCATTTGGCTCTATTACACACCAGCCCACCACACCAACAACCAATAACTACATCTTAGTGGGTGGTGGAGGGTGGGGCTCTGTGGAGCACAACCCAGGGGACTGCGGGTGTGCACACACACACACACACACACACACACAGAAAAACATCTGAATGAACTCACTGGCAAGCAACAAGCAAATGACATAACCAAGTTTGACCAAAACATTTTGAAGACATTTTTAGCCCTCCATCCCGGTTGCAATGCACATCTGGAATAAATTCCAGTCTCCGAAGGGGGGAAATGAGCAGCGTTATGGTTGTGTAAAGCAAAGAGGGAGCTGGATGTTGTTGTTCCTGTTTTATAGAGCCCGCCGACTTAAAACAACCCCAGGTGTGAGACAGAGGTATCCCATGACGCCGCTGTTGTTTTTAATGGACTGTTGCTTTGCCAGGTAAATAAAGTTTTTTTTTTCCTTCAAGCTGACAAGTCATAGTGCTTTATGTGAGGCAGCTTGCTGAAAAAAAGAGGAGTGACGTTAGTCCTTGACATAATTATCAGTTAAAGTCAGAGGTTTCCACGAAAATAGTACAAGTTGGAAACAGAGATTGCATGGAATCAAACGTTCAGACATAACATTTTTCTATTTTTTTAAGCTACTGAGGTCTCCACTGGGAGATCATTCTCCAGCATTTTGAGCTTGAGAACCCGTGACTGCTCTCTTTGTAACAAACTGATTCATGAAAAAAAAGTGTCCTTTTGTACATTTGTACTTGTCTTTTTGTGTTGTATGTTTGTGCTTTGTGATTTTATTGTGTTTTTAACATCTACTTGCCCTGTGACTGCAGATGGATATGAGCTCTTTAGCTAAATCTGGTACATCTGGTAGTCTGGCATCTTCTCTCTTTGAGTGTAATGTATTTTGAACATGGTTCCTGATAGAATAACCTTAAAAAATAAATAAATGATTTAGTGGTGGCATTGAGCAATCACCTGTACGAGTCCCTGTAGCTCATGGTATCATGGCCAGAGTCCTCCTGGTCCTCCTCGTTCACCTTGAAGCACACTCTTTTAATGCCTCCATGCTCAGCTTTGTCCTGGTCGCAGCCCTCCTCACAGGGGGCCAGAGAGGGCGGCTGGCTGGGCTCGTACACTGGAGGCTCCCCCCCTTCCCCTTGGAGCTCTGTGGGCTCAGTGATGGACGATAAGAGGCTATGGGGAAAAAAACAGTCATGTCAACACACAGATTAGTCACCAAAAGACCCAAGTTAGTTCAGAACTCATTTGCATGAATAATGCCACAGATTTCACTCTTCATGGTGTGCATACCTGCTCTCATAATCGCACATACAACTATTCGCTCCCCTTCCTCTGCACACACAAACACACACACACACACACACACACACACACTACGTGTCTCTTTCTCTCAATGGTATTCTGGCTTCACTCCCTGTTCCAGTACTGGGCCTGGCCCATAAATATTTTGGGCCAGAAGAATGTTCCTTTTGTAAATCCTCAGCTTTAAACAAGGAAAAGGGCAGACAGACAAAGAGAGGCCTGACGAATAGCCTCAGGAGGCTCGTCTGGGGATAACAGTTCTTGGCTTTTTATGCAGAGATCTTTAAATGTCAATGTGAAGGCTACGAAAATAGTCTATTCAGATATACTACACGCCGCTGGAATGTCAATATTTGATCTCTGCACCAGCTGTTATAGTTCAGAATATTTTCTGAATGAATATAAGTAAGCACTGAAATACCATGTTTTTTCTTGAGGGCATGGGGGTAGAAAAATAAAGAAAGACGCATTATAGGTACGTAGAATTTGGCTTCAGAGTTTGCACATTAAATATGTGTATGCAGTATATTATGTGAAAATGAGACTTCCTTCGGCTCTTATGGACTGTGGCACTTACACATCAATCTGGGCAACATACTGCCTCATCTCCCTCACGGCAACGTCGAGGCGGTTGTACAGGCGAATGTAGGCGTCCTGGGTCTCCATGTCTTCCTGTTTGAGCAGATAGCTCAGCCCACCCTCCCCATGGGGACCCCGTCTGCTGTCCGTCAACCCCTCGCTCCCATCCATGCTCACATCGCCCTCGCCGTCCAACTCCTCCCCTTCCAGGCCGGTGCAGCTCCAGGAGGGAGCTCCCATACTGGTCACACAGTGCTGGGTGTGGGACATGGGGTTCAGATTGGCTAGAGAGGAGAAGAGAGGATATTCTTATTCATTTTAATCACAACTAGTTTAAACACAACTAGTCATATTCTCATATTATATTGGCTTGGATGAGAAATGGCAGGAACTGTTAGTGGGTGGACAGATTTGCATTACTTTGATTTCTTTATGCATAAAAGCAACAAGAAAATCAGACATCAATGCTATTTGAAACATGAAATAATATGACAAGTATAATATGAAAGCAGGGAAGGGAGTTACACTGCTAAGGATGCAGTCACCAATAGACATTTTCATAGCGGATTCTGTTCCATTTAGGCATCGGCCCTGCTATTGTTCATGCTGGATCACTGGAAAAACTCTGGAAAGTAAATGTACTGAGTTGTATCAGCCGAGAGGGAGAAGTAATATCTTTTTAAATGAGTTATAAAAGTAAGTACTGTATCACCCTCCTTGAGGAAAGAGCCCAACCTTTGTTTACTTAGGGCTGGATCAGTGAATATGTGCACATACACTCATTTTTAGAAACACCCTGCTATTTAGCCACACATGCACCTGAGATCTGCAAAGCGCAATCACAGTCTGTTACTGCTGTCACTGAGAAGCTTCTCCTGAGCAGTCGAGGTTAAGTACTTTGCTCAAGGGCACAACAACATCAGCTGTTAAGGGAGGAAGCGAGTAAACAAAGACAGGCCATTTGAAGCTAATAGATGGGGAGTACAGAGTGGAGGGAGGCAGTATATACGAAAGGAGTGAGCTGAATACAAGACTTCTCTCTCTCTCAGACATCCATACCTACACCAGATGTTCAGCCACTGTCAGGTAACACTCTAGTCTGCTTTCAATTTTGACTTGATGATAAAAAACTCTTTAAAGACACCTACACAACTGTATATACTCTGTGAGAGTAAAATGTATAACTGTTGACTTGGGTAAAATGCCAGACTAATCCTCTATAGCTCTCAGACATTCAAATATTGCAGACAGATTAAGTTCTTAGACGAGCCCGGTGGGTGTAACATTAGCACACTAACATTAAGTATAGGAGCTCTTATATATTTTATGTGCATTCCACACATCCCTCTGCATTCACAAAGCTATGGTATGGTGTGTTTGCTGGAACAGGCAATTTTGCATCACCTAAGAAAATATCCCTCGTAATTCAACACTTTCTGACCACCAATGCAATGAAGCTTTCAATTTGGGAGCTGTAAAACTTGAAGCATTTCACCGGAAAGCACGTCACTTCCATGGCTGGTGGCTGGTTGAGCAAGCAGAATGCACACTGAAGAGCATCAGCGCTGAACATTTCTGTGGTACAACTGCTGAGCAGATGTCTGACTGACAGACAGCGCTGAAAGGAAAGATGAGGACGAAGCAGCCCGGAACAATGCTAGCTGTCTGCTGTCTACAGCTGGGTTGCATTTTTTTCTTTCCTGAGAGTGGAGGCAGGCCCAAAAACACTCGTGTCTCAAACTTGATCTTGCAAATTGAGGCCGTGATGTTGTTGATGATGCTGTTTGTGTATTAACAAATAAATCTAATGCTCCACGATCTGCCCCTCTCTTGAAATAAGTCCAAGGTAAGAATGCTCTCCATCTTCTGTGTCTCGCTATCTCTTCCACTCAAAGCCCTGAAGCGCCATTTCTGATGACATCACTCATGTGCTTCTCATGACAGTAACATGGGAATTGTCTGGGTCTAATGGAGTCTTAATGGCAAACCACCAATATAATTTACAATGGGAATCTTGGTTGTGGCTAATGTGGGAGGGGCGGGGTTAACGTTTCCTACTCAGCTGTGGGATTTAATTGGTCATAGAGGGTAATTAGCCGCAACGATCACTGTGCTGATGTTAAGCAGGTTAAGCTGTATTATCATAAAGTGAATGGCTCTTAGTGTCAACAAAGCTTAGTTTAAGCTAGGCACACAGGAGAAAGACTGTGCTCATGTTTAAATCCTCCAGGTTGGAGTCTCCTTTGGTTGTGCTCTACCTTGGTCAGGGTCCAGGCCGAAGAGAGAGTTCTTGCGTCCAAAGCGGATGCTGAAAGTCCTGCCGGCAGAGGTAGTACTCTTGGGATAGGAGACCTGCATCAGGTTGACGTGGCAGTTGGTGGGCACAAAGTCCATGCAGCCCAGCAGATGAGGGCGAACACCTGCCTGCTTAAAGGTGGGCCATGCCTTGTTCCTCAGCTCCAGAGCAAACTGAGTGGAAAGAAGGAGAAACGATGCAAACAGGACATAGAAACACCTCATGGAAAGCACAAGCCGCATGACAGGCAGCTCTGCCACTGTAGCAGCAAAGCATTGGATACAGATAAAAATACAATACATAAAATTAGAAATATGTCTTCACCCTGCAGTTCTTACTGGCTCGAGATACTGCAGATTTTGCTGAACTGACTAATGACATATTTACAGATGCTGGCAGTTCACAGATTTACAAATTTATGGTGAATTGATATGGCCATCCATGCATTACAGTGCATCCAGTCATCTCTACCACATTTCCTTGAAGGAACATATGAGAATGCTTTAATGTGTGTGCCAGTGTGTTTAATAGAGAGTGACATATGACTCAAAAGGAAAACATAATCCGGTTCTGGAGAAGCTATTTACTCTGTGACCTGCGAATCAATAAGACAGAAAAGGCAGTGTGTTTTCGTCTGTTTCACAGCTTAAAATGCCTCTGAAATGCCATAGCCACAATAAATTTCATGATTTGACAAATAGGGATCAGGGTTTAGAATAGGTAACAAATCTTTTATTACCTTATATTACATCTTTGTAAGATTATGTTTTCTGGCTTTTTGCCTTGACTGGGATGCCCAAAAACCCACCAGGACACCCTAAATCTTTTATTTTAAATAAAAAATTATACTATCACCCCTCTGACCAATAACACTGGTACTAGTGGTGATTATCAGTTAGTATTTATTTCAACTATTGTAACTATAGTGACAGTTAATATATTATAATATTGTTTGATTAATAGTCAAATAAGCAGGTCTGTAGTCAAAGGTATTAACTTATTGGGTATTTTAGAAAGGCGTCAAACATGACTCAGCTGTTTAGAACTGTCAGTTTTCAAAACAACATTAAAGCTGCACTTTGCATAATTTGAGACTAAATTGCAAAGTAGGGGTGCAACAGAGGCGCACATCATATTTTTACTAAGATGTGCCGGATTTACCCAGATGAAATTCTGGTGTTGGATATTCCCATTTGGAGCCAGCACTAACCGAAGCTGCCTGGTCAGCTTTAGAGAGAAAATACTAGAACATGTGTTGCAGGGATAGCAGGATTGTTCCTCATATGGTACCTGCTGGTAGCTGATGATACGCCGTCGGATGCTCTCCAGCTTGGTGTCACAGATTTGTCTGAACTCGAACTGAGGCATGGAAACCACTCGGTCGCTCCGGGAGATGAGCTGGCTACAATTACGCACAAAGTGGTTGTCATCACCAGCAAATGCTTCCAGTATCTGTAGAGACAAAAGCCACGGACAGAAAGGATGGATCACTCCAAGAATTAAATGACATCTTCACTGAGAGGAGGGGATTAGAGTCAACCACAGTAATTAGCCTTAATCAGTGCAGTGTTGTTCAGTCCAGTCAAAACCTATTATGATCAGAGGTTTTACACTCTGTACTACTATCACACAGTTTCAGGACAGAGACAACAACTTCATCACATGAGAGTCAAAATCTTTCTCAAGTGGAGGTTCATGGTCTAAAGTATATCAGTCTGGGAACCCTTGAGTAACGGCCCCCCTCCTGTGATTTCCAGTTGACTTGAGTCATTTTCAAAACTCTTCCAGACACCAATGACTAAAATGAGTGTCACCTGTGCCACAGGTATGACCACACCCCCTGCAGTGATTTCAAACACTCATATTATTGGTTTACCTGGTGAAATTGGAGTATAAAGCTAATTTTAGATGATCTTTCCAAGCCTCTTATTAACCTGCTGCACATGTGAGACTCATTGTGACTGGTGGACTAATCATACATCACTTTATGAGACAAACTTTTTCTGAGAGAGTTTTGAAAATTACATCACTGGGGAGCACCTTTTCCCATCAGACCCTCAAATTTATGTTTTTAGCAGCAGTAACTGGTTTTAACAACTGAAATTACAATTCCCTTATGTTAGCAGGGAAGCAGATACAGCTTTTTGTTGCCTTAAAGTGCTGTCATAAAATTTGTAACAACACATTAAGTACATATGAGTGACCCAGTAAAGTGGTAAATACCACTGGGCAAGTTTGGATTTTCCATTATAGCCAAGTTACAAAAATGTGACGTACAGTGCAGGCAGCTGTACCGTAGATCATGGAATCAGTGTCAACCACTAACTGTAAAAGTTATGTATTATGCATTTACTTCAATTACACATCTGATGTGCATTTTTGATTCTTCATTGTGCTGTTGTGCTGTCAGGAGCACATGAGGGCAGCATCAGAATTTCATCCTACTCCTAAACAGCCAAACACATGATATCCAGCTTATCAGATCCCAAATAAACTTTGGACACTCAAACAAGTGTCTCAGCTCAGTACCTTGGCGGTGAGGCTGAAGCAGCCTTTGGGCTCCACCATCTTCTCCAGGACGTGGCTCTTGATGCCGGCAGTGCTGACATATTCATAGACCACGCCGTGCTCCAGGTGCACGTTGTCCACAGTCAGGCTGACCAAAGGCAGGTCAGCAGAGAGAGAGAGCCTGGCCAGCCTGTGGTCTGCACGGGACAATGCTCACTTGTAAGTACACACTCTGTGGTGTCTACATCTTCAAATTATTTTTTAAAAAAAATCAAGGAGCGCAGAAAAAGTACGATTCTACTTTACATATATCATTTGAAAATACAAACTACATGCTTGTGTGCAAATATATGGAAAGCGGTGATATGTATTTGCAAAAAAGTGTGACTGCCTCTTTATATTCATGCTTGAATTATCATTTGAACATTGTCCACTGTACAGCAGAGTAAGGTCTCTGAAAAATAAACGTTAAATGCGATTTTCATTTTCAAAATTTTTATAGGAATGTGGTGAAAATGAGTCATCCCATCAATTTTTTAAAAAAAAATTTAAATAGTGCACGTATAAATTAAATTAAGTTGCAATTTTTATATCACATTTCAATTATTCAATTTCAAAATGAGATGTCAAACAGCTGTTCCATTTTCATTTTAAAATGGTCAGAGAGTACCTGTAATAGTATGCGAAAGGAAAAAGCTAATTGGATTATTGACTTTCGTGGGATTACTTTTCAAGATTTAATTATCATTTTAACATAGTCTCGTATACAATTCCACTTTTACAAAATGACATTATTATAAAACAACAGTACAATTTTAGAGGCTGTTACATTGAATTTCACCTGTTCCATTTGTGCCATTCCCCTCCTCGCGGTCAGAGCCATTCTCCACTGGGTAAGGCCTGAAAGGGCTCTCCACCTTCTCACCCGTACCTCCTTCTTCTTGCTGCTGCTCCTCCACGTCCTCAAACGCACGGTACACCCACTGACACTGCGAGGACACAGACTAGGGTTCAACAGTCACAGTCAGCATTGCAGTAACATTGAAAAAGCCAAGTTTGTGGTTGAATTAAGGGACTAAAAGAGCCAGGAAGTGAGCGAGCGTTGAGTGACAGAGGTGAAGGTGAAAGGCGTGTTGCCATGTGTCGCTCACCGTATGGGAAGGCTCCTGCTGCGTGTGCTGTGCTGTAAAGTGCTCCAGGACCTCTTGGTACTGACTGTGGTTGACGTTGTTGCCATTGACCTTTAGGATGACCTGGCCGGGCTGGAGACCCGCTGCCGCTGCCTCCCAGCCTGCAAGTGAGGCAGTGCAGGCTCAGGGTCAGAGGTTATAAGGTGTACAATGGTAGAAATGGAGTTAAACTATACATGCAACATGTTGGTAAATACTTAATATATTTTGTGAACGCTAGCCCAAATTCAAAAGAGAATATTTCAACATGGGTTTATAAATGAAAATGTTTAACTTGAGTCTTGGGAAAGAAGGATGCATAATGAAAAAAATCGTATATATGGCTGTGTCATGCATTTCCCATTTCAGGGAGAAAAAAAATAAAAAGTCTGTCACAGCAAAACAAAGTGAAGGAAAAATGTATTTATCCTGTTGTAGAAAAAACAATTATGTTAAAAACCAACATGTACTGGCATCAATAGTCAAACCACAAAACAAAACAAGAAAGCTGCATTGACCTGTAGAAGGAAGCATAACTCTTACTGACAAGATCACAACTCATCTAGTAAAAAATCTTCAATAATTCCATTTTGTTAAAGACCTTTCATGAGTCCCAAAAGGGCTCCCTTTGTTTGCTAGCTGAATTTAAATAGCCTACTCTTGGGTCCAACTACCACATCTGTACATAACCTCGCCCATTCAGTATCTCATAGATAAATGAAAATGACTCAGTGCCGTGAGATGCTGTCCCAGTCAACTTAACAGCCTGGAAGTCCAATCAACACCTTCATCATTTTCCTCTCTTGTCTAAAAATACATGTACTAGCAACACTTCCTCACAGGATCCCAGCAATTATCGAACTTTATCTCCAGGACTGCCCAACACTTGCATGGAGATCACGCTGAGGGACCAATTTAAGAGCAGAGAAAAAACAACTGGAGACTAAATTCAGCCTGAAAACACAAGAGGAGGAGGGAGCTGGAGAGGACACAAGTGGGAAATGGAGACAGGGAGAGAGAAAAGAGAAAAGGGACAAAGAGGGGAGAGGAGGTAAACAGACAAAAGTAAAAGGCAGAGAGGTTGTGGAACATAAGCAGTCCCTGAGCCATAATAAAGAAAAGTAAAACCGAGGGATCACATTCCCCAGAAGCACTGAGCGGTGGCTCCTCTCCACACTGG
>OMLB01011771.1:1544-16806 GCA_900302555.1 Myripristis jacobus | reverse complement strand
AATTTGCCTAAATTCATTTATTTCTGTTATTTATTTCTGTTTTGTTACATAATTGACTGACATTGTTTTTAGTATGTCAGTTGTCATCTTTTTTTTATAACCTTTTTGAGTGAAATTATCAATAAATATCATAGTTAATTTTTGGTGAATTTTTTTGTGTCTCCTGAAAAACCTGAAAAAATGACTTAGCAATTATTTTAGGAAGGTGTTGATGTGATAACAATGTGTAGTGGGCAGTGGAATAACTTTTAGTTTCCGTTTGTGGTGACTGCTGGCTGAGATAAGGGATGAGATTAAATAGATCCTGGAACTTCGCCTGGTCTGGAGCAGGCTAGCTCCACAGAATAAATCTCCATGGTAACTAATGCCATAACATATCCCGTTATCGGCTATCCCACTTTTGTGCAACCGGATCAAGGATAAGTTAATCCAGGATAACCAACATATCCCGGCTTAATCCCTTATCCTAGTTTTGTGCAACAGGCCCCTGCTTTGATTTCTGTTTCTTGTCGATTCATTGTATTTTGTTGTGTTATGCTATGCTTTGTTTCCTGCCCTGTGTTTCTTGTGATCCCTGAGTAATTAAATATTTTGTTTGCCACTGAGCATTTTTGCCTGCTTGCTCCTGCATTTGGGTCTTACATCTTCCTCCACCCGTGATATGCAGTTAACTTTTGTGGACAAAGAGTGGGCAGACTGTCATCAAAAATTTAAGCTTCCCATTATCTTTGGGGTCAGTTTGACCTCATTCAGTGTTTAATGACTCTAAATACATAATTAACATTTTTTTTGCTTCATATTTAATGACTTAATGACTGATGACACATTTTGTGTGCATTGGTGTTTCTTTTGGGTCAGTTTGACTCCAGGCTGTTTTACCTGTATAAAACATAAGAAATATCAACATTTTACACACATTTGTTTTAGTTGTTTTGGACACTGAGAAGGTATAACATTGCCATTTATAATCTTCAAAAAGCTTCCTGCTCCTTTAGGGTCCACACTGAAAATAACCACACCTGTAGTGACATGATCTCACCTGTATAACCACACCTATAGTAACATAACCACACCTGTAATGACATACATGAGATTAAAAAAGATTAAGATTAAAAAAAATAAATAAATGAGATTCCAGCTTCACAAGCAGCTCACAATCTTGCAATACCAGATTATTTTTTCTCAGTGCATTTAGTTTGATGATTTGTCATACCTTACCTGCACAAGCTTTTAGGAACATGAGTTGAGGAATGCCTGTTATAAATGTAATTATAGGAAAAAGTGTCAGGTAAAAAAGATGAGTGGCTGATAAAATTTGAGCGACCATCTGTGACAGCATATTGTATGTGTTGTTGTAAGGAGGAAAAAATGGCAGAGCCAGGGGAGGGGGGGTAAATATTCTGAGAAAAAAAAATCAGAACTTTAGAGATCAAAAGAGAAAAAAACTTGGATATTCTCTTAGATTAACATGATAAATTAATTAAAAAACACATTTATGAGAAAAATAGTTTCTTATACTATCAGATAAAGGCCGCCATTCACTGATATTTTGCCCCCTACATCGGTACATGTCTCCCCACCACCCCCTGAAGCTGCCTTTACTGGGGTGTTTACCCCCAATCACTATCTTTCCTCCATAGCCAGAGCCAGTGGCTCATTTTCTTGGCCTCCTCCCCCAGCTTCCTCACTGTTTTTTGCAGGTTTGACCCTGCCACTCCTGCACCCTGAAGCAGTTGGACTGCTGTTTTGCCAACAAAGCCCCAACATCCAGCCTCCACAGTGTAAACCCTGGCTTTCCAGCCAGCCTCTTGGCGCTGCGCTGCAAGTTCAGAGTACTTAAGGTGCTTCCTGTCATGGGCTGTCATGCCCTCTTCCCAGGGGATGGTAAGCTTGATAAGGGAAATCCTTTTCTCCCCTGCAGAACACATGACAATGTCTGGCTGGAGAGTAGTTGTTACAGTCTCTCTTGGTTAAACCATTCTTTGCCAGGTGTGAGCATGCTGTTCTTCTTCTGAGTAGTAGGTTGTGGCAAAGCATGTCATAACAGTTGTATTTATGACAGGCTTTGCTTTTGCTGGTGTTCAGTTTGCCGCTACGCTGCAGCTCTCCAGGACCTCACCCAGCTTAGCCAGGACTCGATCATGGGTCAGCGCCACTTCCACCCTGAAAGGATGTGGTGGAGGCTTGCTTTGATGTTGCTATACAGGGAACAGCCTACCTTATCCCCAAACCACTGGGTTAGATCGCGGGGGTATAGGAGGGTGTCATAGGTCACCCTTAACAGGAAGCTGAGCCTGGATTGTGGCATCCTCCAGATGTCTGGCCAGATGATGCACCTGTTCACAGTAGTGTCCCATCGTGTCTGTGCTCCTTGGCTGACCTTGGATTTTGTGTTTATGTGGAAGCGCTCCTGTTCTAGCCTCACCATGGTCCTCTGCTGCTTCTTGGTGGCTTTGGACCAGAACTGCTGCGCTGCTCTCTAGCCTAGGCCAGCGTGACCAGTCTGGACTGACCCCATCACCTCTTGGTGTTGTAGACACAACTTACATACTAACAGCAGAATGCACCTGAAAAGATGCTGAAAACAATTACTTAATGTGACCCTCAGTTTTTAGCCATCTTGGTGGTGACCCTCAGTTTTTAGGTTATCTGGTATCACCCAAGTTTAAATGGCATTGCTCTCACCTGAAGTGCTCCAGGTTGAATAAACCGTTCAGAACATGCACCCTACAAGCCTCTTTATGTGGCCAGATGCCAGCAGAGGCTGTGAGAACCATAGGTCTGCTGGCCTTCACAGTGGAGAATTAAGTTTTTTGTTTTGTTTTTTTTGTCAAAGGCAGCAGCAATCACCCAAGTATGTAGACTAGCCTGCTGCTGCTCTGTCATTACATGCTTAAATACATATATCTGGTAGCCGGAGGCATGTTTCTTGTTTGCAGTGCAGCAGACTGTTTTGATCATGTCTGTGTGTGTGTGTTTGTGTTGAACTGATGTCACTTATTGGTCTTGTCACCTACATGACAGAGGCCAGATGTATTTAGCACTGGCTAAACATGAAAAATCCCGATGAAATTAGAGTTTCAAACAGTAACAGAAAAGCCCTGATATGTGAGTCAAAACAAAAAGTTTCAAGGTTCAATCCAGATGAACAGAACAGGACTGCTTATGGCTGAATTTAACACACACACACACACACACACACACAACATTACTGCCTACATTTTCTCCCTGCCTGCTCTTATTTTTCTTCCTTTTTTGTAAATTTCATTCATCTTCTTTATTTATCATCATTCTCGGGCCACAGCAATATTTGTTCCGTTTATTTTCTGGGTGCTGTGACCTATGACCTCTTTGCTGATTGTTGTTTTTAATGTCGGTGATGTAAACTGATGCTTATTCAGCTGTTGAGCTTGTCTGATGTTGTATAAGAATGGTGGCAAAACAGAAAAACCAAAATGAAGTATAAACCTGACAAAACTTTTAATTTGTTAAATGTCAAATGGCTGCCTTGTGGTGCAGGTCACATGGCAGTCTGACTCTCCCCCTCTTCAGGAAGCCATGAGAAAGCTAGACTTATTAATATTAATTAATATTCAGAGAGAAAATCCTCAGAATTTCCATGATTAAAAAGTTAAATTCACAAAAGAAAACCTGAAAATTCTATAAGATTAAAGTGGTAAATTTATGAGAAAAATCACAAATTTATGAAAAAAACTAAAAAATTCTGAAATTCTATTCACAAATTTGTGAGACAAAAAAAACTGCATATCTCCATCAAAGTGAAAGAATAAACCCTACAGCATTTCTGAAGCTGTGCTGTTTACACTGTGTATCTTGTGGATTTGAAATACATGTCCTTGAATTAAAAAAAAAAAAAAAAAGAGGAGTCAAGCTAATGACTTCCATAGACTTCAAATCTTTATGCTAACAGGAAGTGCTACCCATAAGAACCGAATCACTGGATGTACAGAGGTGAAAATGGTATTGAACATCTTCTCTTTGTCTGGGTAAGTCATAAAAAAGGGATTTTGCCCAAGACATTGCAGTATTCCTTTAAGCAACTCAGTCGCATTAGCAGCCACTGGTTAGCAACACAGGAACACAATGAATGGATGAGAACTGACATGGAGCAACAGGGAAACACATTGCCTTTGGGGTATTTAGCCCACACAAGCTCTGCAATAATGAAGAAATGCCAAAGCTGCTGATGGCCTCCATGACCATCCTGGAGACTGGAATGACCACATGTTATTGGAGCAGGGAAAGAAAATCCCAGAAGTAACCACTTCCTTATGGAGCTAAATTGCTCAGTGGCAGTTATCATTGGCTGTTCTCTGCTCTGCTCAATCTCCTGGCATAACGACCTAGGCTTGTTATGTGAGACTCGCCTGGGACGCGCTGGCCAGGGGGTCCGACATGTGTGGGCTCCATGGGGTGCTGGGTCTGACTTTCGTAGGGTGCTTTGACCCCGCTCATACCTGCTTGCAGGTCTAGTTATTTTTTGATAGATAGATAAAACTTTATTCATCACCAAAGGGAAATTCAAATATCCAGTAGCTCATCAAAACGTAAAAACAACAACCACACTTTCACATAGACAGCAATGTATATTGGTATTACTATTATGCAAATTTTTTGGCACGCTACTCCTCCCGCAGCTTTTGCAGTACCCCCTCAAAATAAATTAGAAAAACGTGAATGGGCAATATTTTGCAAGGCTCTACATCATACAGATTTTGTGCTATGTCCAAGCACAAAATACAAAAAACATGCGTCTTATGGAGAAGAAGCGGCGTGTCATTTTTCGAACTGATACGACTTTGCATTTTTTTCACAATTCCAGTTTAAAATCAGAATTTTGACAGAATACACACTAATGGTGGAATGTTCGGAGGGCCTGCAAGAGAGAAAGTACCCCCTCACTGACATAGAGATACACACGTGGCTCTGTATCTCTCCTTTTCTGTCTCAAGGGCCACTAGCACTGCAGCCAATACATCCCAGCAATAGCCCCAAACACCCTAGCAACCCAAATGCAACCATCCTAAATGCCATAGCAACCACCTAGCAACGCCTTAGCAACCACAAAGAACACAATAGCAACCGCCTAGCAACACCTTAGCAACCATCAGGAACAGCATAGCAACCGCCTAGCAACACCTCAGCAACCATCAGGAACAGCATAGCAACCGCCTAGCAGCACCTTAGCAACCATCAGGAACACCATAGCAACCACCTAGCAACCACCCAGGACACCATAGCAACTGCCTAACAATGCCTTAGCAACCATCAGGAACACCATAGCAACCGCCTAGCAATGCCTTAACAACCATTATGAACACCATAGCAACCACCTAGCAACCACCCAGAACACCATGGCAAACGCCTAGCAACACCTTAGCAACCACCCAGAACACCATAGCAACTGCGGACCAATGCCTCAGAAACCATCAGGAACACCATAGCAACCGCCTAGCAGCAACCTAGCAACCACCCAGAACATCATGGCAACTACCTAGCAATGCCTTGGCAAACATCATTAACACCATAGCAGCTGCCTAGCAACGCCCTAGCAACCATCCAATACACCATAGCAGCTTCCCACAGGCATCATCATGGCCACTCAAAAGATGATAATAGCTATCTGGAAACAACCCGTACCACAGTAAATGCCTGCCAGTCCCATAACAACAGCAACAGTTTTGCAAAATAACTAAAAAACCAACACAACCTAAAAACGGCATAAAGTGGCAAGCACATTTAAAGTTTCTTCAGAAACTTTGGCAAAGTCTCATTTAAATTGCTGTTATGGAGGTCAGAACTGTTTTTGTTTTCTGGAGCATGATGAAATATTCAATATAACATATTTGAAATATGTTGTGTATTTGTTTGATAGGTATGTTTTCTATTTGCAAAAGAAAATACATTCGTTTGTGAACAGTGTTTTGTATTTGTAAACCACACTATGTTTGTTAGTGAATCATAGGACATTTGTAAAACATATTTTGTTTGTTTCTCAGAGTTACAGTTAGGGCTAGGGTTAGGGTTAGTGCTATGGTTAGGGTTAGCTCCATACTTCCTTTTGCCACCTTTCATCCTGGCAATATTGTCTGACCAATCAGCTGACAGCTCCACATGGCTTCTGTAGATACATTTTGGTTTATTTAAATTTCTTGCTATGTGAATTCAAATGAAATCAATTGAACAAAGGAACAAAGTATTATTTATAGCTGCTGCACAGCGATGGTTGGGACCGGGCAGTTTTAGGCAAATTTAGGCAATTCTGAGCAACAAGTGGAGAATAGGAAGATGAAAAGGAAGATGGCATTCTAATGTGCATTCTACATCAGTTGAGGCTTCAACTCACAATTTCTGGCGTGAAGGACAATGCTCTATCTCACTGAGCTAATTAGCAAGTGACAACACAGCGATATATGTTTAAAGCTTCTTCTAGCTCGTTATGGCAATTAAAGCTGCAGCGATTAGTCAAAAAATCAGTTAAGTCAAACACAACTATTTCATGATGGATTGATTGTTTCAGGCATCAGTGCTGGAGTTACCTTCTCAGATTTGAGGATATCTTCCTTTTCATTAAAAATAATTCAAGTGTTATCATGGTTTTGGACCTTTAGTCAGACAAAGCAAAATGTTTGTGGATGCTAGACTGGAATGGGGGAATGGTAAAGTGAATTTTACACTTTTATAGACAAACATTTAATATGATTCATAGCAGAGGCCTAATAATGTAATCAGACTCATAATATACAACAAAAGAAAGAGAAAAATCAAGAACAAGAAAGGAAGAACAACATTAATTGCTAGGAGTTATGAACAAGCTGGCCTGATCTATTTAGTTTAAAGCTAAACCTTATCCATGCTGACAGAGATGAAAACACTTTTTGTAAAATGTAAAAGTAGCTACTGCATAGACTGCAAATTGGCTGATAGCTAAACCAAATAAACAGGGAAAAGTGTTTGTCTCTTGGTGACAGTGCCTGGATTGTGATTATTTTAACTTTGGTAGTCTGTAATCCACATAGTATGATGCCTTCATATTGGATTTATACATTAGAATGTGCATTCTGCCCTAGCTGAAGCTTGAACTCACAATCTCTGAGACCAAGGACCATCTTTTATCGCACTGAGCTAATTGGCAAGTTGAAGCCTTAATTCATGTGAGGCTTTACAAATTGACTAAGCCAATCACATGATAGCAGCCGCCTATGCATGGAAAGGCAGATTTCAACCCACTGTAAAAAATAAATAAATAAATAAAAAATCAGTCATCAAGACAAAAATCTGAAAATACACATATTGCATCTAGACAGCATGGAGATGTTGGTAATTTGTTTTTAACAATGATTGATTTGCTCCATGAGTGAAAAACTGATGTTTAAGTGTAAAGTGTACAAAGGTTTCTTCGGTATTGGGACTACATTTTGATGAAAGTTGCAAAGCTGTAGCACATATCGTTGATTTATTATAAATTTTCAAAGTTTCGAAATTTAGAAGCTTGTTGTAGCGCCACAATCAGGACTATTGGCTTGTGTTTGCATCTGAGGAAATCTGGCATGGGTCTGGAACCTTTGTGCAAAGTTTGGTGAGTTTTCGCACATGGGAATGTTGCACAAGCTGAGGCTTGAACTCACAATCTTCGACACCGAGGACTGGCCTCTATCTCACTGAGCTAATTGGCAAGTGGAAACTTCACATGTAGCTTCACAAATTGACTAAGCCAATCACTGACGTGCAGGACAGCAGCCATCCATGCAAAGAAAGGCAGATTTTAAACAGCTGTCAAAAATTCAGTTATTAAGACAAAAATCTGAAAATGCACATATTGCATCTAGACAGCATGGAAATTAGGGTTGAGCCAGATACTCAGCTGAAACGAGTATCCGGTACGGATAAAGCACTTTTGATGAGTACGAGTATTATCCGAGTAATATGAGTCAATATCTGTGCTTGTGATGAATGAAAATCCTCACTGGGAAACTGACTGTGTCCACGTTGTGTGATAGGCCAGTCACACACAGCGCCCCTCCCCTACACACACACAGTTCACTGCAGCTGAGCAGTCCACACAGTCACACACAGTGACATCCTCTCTGTCACGCTCTCAGGTGTGACAGCCCACGTCACATCTCTCTTCAGTAGTGGTCAGGTTTTTTTCAGCTTGCTCTTCCCCCGGTTTGTAATCACTGGTAGTCAATAGAGTTTCTGTTAAGCTTGATTAGTAGCTAACAGACGCGCTGCTTTTTAGCAGAGAGGCTGAATGCCGCTGGGGTTTTTTTTGTTTTTTTTTTACCATCTGCTCGCTCTTACCGGCTGGTTTTTGATATAAAGTCAGTTGGAAAACTTTGCTCGTACCTTACGTGGTGCAGAGTCACAGTCTTAACATACACACCACTTACACACATACATTAGCTGAACACACAAAGTACATTATTATTTTTATTTTATTTTGGCTGCATGCACTGACAGTCTGACACTTTCTCACTGTAGTTCATAAAAAATAAATATAGTAGTAGTATAAATATTACAAATTATTCTTCATATATCTATCTATCTATCTATCTATCTATCTATACATATATCATTTTCAGGCTAAAAAAAAAAACATACCAGTTAAGCCCCACCCATTTCGGGTCAAATCACACCGACTCCGGTTTAAGCCCCACCCACCTCCGGTGTAGGCCCCGTCCACTCCATGAATGATTGTTTATTTTGTTTGAATGACAGACATATAAATGAACAGGATAGGTAAGAAGCCAAAGGCTTATGGTAAACCTACCCCTTGCAACTATTACATTTACAATCAATCATGGTGTTAGAGACAAGATCATTAGGCTACTTTGCATATACACTGAAAAAAGTAAAACATTGAATCAATTTAAAAAAGTTCTTCAATTGGTCACATCTAATAAAATTAATTTGAGTGAACTAAATAAAATTTAATTGGATGAATTTGTTATTTTTAATTCTATTTAACGTATTTTTATTTAATCAATTAAAATTGAAAATTTCTATTCAGAAGAACATAATAAATTAAATAAAAATTTATTGAATGGATTTGTTATTTTTAATTCCATCTAACCAATGAAAATGAAAATTTCTATCGAGAACAACTTATTTTTTTTAATGTGAGACTACAAATTAAATTAATATTTTTAACCCAATGTAACATGTTCATTTTTAATTCTATCAAATGATTTTTTTTCTATTCAACATGACCTAACTATTTTAATCTTAAACAAAACAATGTTTTCAATCTATGTAATGTTCTTATTAATCATCGCAAATTAAATATTTCTAAATAACTTAACTCTTTAAGATTTATGTATTTTTTGCACATGGTGCGTGTTCAATAAAGAAATAAATGCCATGAAAATGTAAACTTACTTGCTTCAACTTGTTCATACTGTAAAGAAAACAAAAAACACAATATTATAGTACAAGTGCCAAATTCAAATTTATTATTTGTTAACTGGCCTTACATTCACAATTTTGTAGAACAAGGCAATTATCTGTGAACTGACAATGTGCCAAGACTTTCTGCCATAAAACCAGGCTTATCCAAAACAACCGGCCTTCTAACTAACCTTACATTCAGAATTTTGTAGAACAAGGTAAGTATTTGTTGACCAGCCTTGTAATTGGCCTTACACTCAGAATTTTGTAGAACAAGATAAGTATCTGTTGACAATTCACCATTCCGACACTGGCAGCACGCATAGTTACTGTTGCTATGTCTCACAAGCCATTGCCCTGCCTCAGTGCAATCACCTGGTCTCACTTCAGCAGTTGCAACTTCAAGATGTCAGATGATTTAGCTTTAATCCCCGATAATAGAGGACAACATTATCTAACGAATGACATAATATTCTCCAAGAAGGTTTTAACTAAAGGGCTTAATTATTTTACCTAGCTAACCTAGGCTAGCGACAACAAACAGCTAATGTTATACCGTTATAGCCAGGGGTTAAAGTGGGCCGGAGCCCTCCGGAGCTGAGCTCCGCCACCCTGGAGCTGAGCTCCGCCACCTTAGTCAAATAAATAAATTATTCAGTTCAAACTGGCAGTAGCGCCGCGGACTACAGATCATTTTCATATGCACAGTCTGCATGGCTCTCTCATAAGCGCCGAGACGCGGCAGGAGGGGCAGGAGTAGTAATGGAAGTTTAGGGCTCCCCCACCCGTCAAATCCCACTTTAACCACTGGTTATAGCTAGAGCTAACGTTGCTCTGTTGGACATGTCTTTACGTTAGCAAAGCCCACGGTAGCACTCAAGGCTGCGTTACCTCTACAAATACATCTGCTTACCTGCTGAATCCTTAACTGAAACAACCTCTGGTTTGGGACCGGATAGCTGGGCAGTCTTAGAGCGCCTTCTAGTGTCAAGGACTAGTAACATTTCTAATGTATTGTAAATGCACTGACAATAATTTTCTTCACCGCAAGACTTCAGTTACATGGTCTAGTAGCCGAGTGATACATTGTCGCTAAAGAAGTTTGTTTGTGAGACATTAGTTGTACGTGGAATTATAAGGGGAGTGGTTTTTTGAAATCAGCCAATCCTATTGGCTATTTTCTCCGGGTCGGAATCGTCAATTGGGGGTCAGGGTCACGGTTATGTTTATTTGTGCCTGTCTATTAGTCAGTCACTGACATTTTCGTGTCGTTATTTTTTGTTGGAGATAAATAAAAGAATAATTTATTTAAATTTTTGTTTTCAGAGTAACTCATAAATATCATTGTTATGTCATTGTTTCATTGTCATCATGAAAAAAAGGATATTTTTCATCCAAAAATTGTTTGACAAAATGAACACTGGTCTCAACTCATCTTAAGCAATGTTCGCATTCGCTGGTATTACCATCTCACTAATGTGTGTAATTACTGCAACTGCTAACTAATCAGTTAATCTAATGGAGTGTTGCGACACTTCCAGTTCTGTCCTTATCTGCTGTGGTTAGTCAGCTTCAGAGAACCTGTACTTGTTAGCCATTTTGGTTAAAGATGCTACCTCCCCTGCACTGCTAGCTGGTTTTCTGGATTGCACTGATGTATTGGTTGGAATGGGACTCCATCTGAGTTTTTCTGGACTGTTTCCATATTAATGTCTTTCACATAGATTCTCCACTTGAGTCCAACTGTCTTAGTGACCATTTCAGTCTCACCCAGCTCAGGTAGTTGATTGCTGCCATGTCCTGTTGGCTTGCTCCCAGACAGATGGCCAGTGAGCTGCTGATTTTACTTTTCTGGAGATTTATCTGGACAGCCTGTGCCATTTTTCTGCCTCTTTCCTAAATCCCCAGGCTGTCTGGAATACACCAAAAGTATCTCTGAGCTGAAGAGCCAGACAACCATTCGTCAAAAGATAAAAGCCATTCACGTCCAATCATTTAATTTTATATGCATTTATATGCATTTTAAACACATTTGATGTCTTTAACAAGGGCTTTGAATGACAAAAATGTGACCTTAAGGCACCAAGGTGATTGAGCCGAATTGCAACAAGGTTATAGTTACATTTCTATGTGTCCTTGTTGTATCTTTTGGCTCTTTGGTGTGAAAATTTAATAAACCCTTTGTTGGCTCAGGACCAACCTTTCTGCAAAGTTCGATGTAACTCTGTTGAGAACTTTTTAAGATATCTTGTTCACAGACAGACGGACAGACATGACAATTAGATTGTCTCCGCCACCTCCTTGGAGGTAGGCAGTAAGAAAGCAGATTATACTCCACTTGCTTTTGGCATTATTTCACAACTAAGGTATGAATCATACCCTCTGAATAACAATTACACACAAAAAAGTTAGGACAGTTACTTGTCCAGATAATATTTCTATTATAAACCATGTCTAAGACAGTTCCTATGTTCTTTCTTTAAAAAAAAAAATCTTTTTGAAGGACTGTCCATTCTGTGCCCAGTATTATACATAATATGGCTACATATAATGGCTATATATTATATATGTGGCCATATAATGTACAATGTACAGCTTTCAAAAATAAGGTAATTTTAATCTGCTTCAGACATGAAAAGTTATGCCAATTCAATCACAACTCTGTTTTATCTCCAATTCAAAGGTTGCTGTCGTCTCATGCTGAATGCGACAGCTGCACGTCTAACTAGAGCTAAGAAGACACATCATATTACCTCAATTTTAGTTTCCCTGCTTTGGCTTCTAGTTGGTTTTGGAATTGGCTTTAAAATTTTGCTGATTACTTTTAAATGAACTGGTCCCAAGCCAGTTTACCCTTCAGAGCTCTTGTATCCTTGCTCAGCTAAGCACTGCTAAAGCATGATTTTCAATTCCAAGGTCTAGATTAAAGGCTAGGACGGATCAGGGTTTTGGAAGAGACCTACCTGAGGAAATTTGTTCAGGAACCCCT
Organism: Myripristis jacobus; assembly: GCA_900302555.1. Classification (NCBI taxonomy): domain Eukaryota; kingdom Metazoa; phylum Chordata; class Actinopteri; order Holocentriformes; family Holocentridae; genus Myripristis; species Myripristis jacobus. Next base: position 4,406 of record OMLB01011771.1, on the reverse strand, counting down.
GTACTCTCAAAACTTATTTTTCTAAACTTCTCTATACTGCCTGCTGTACTATATTTTATTACTTATAGATTGTGTTCATTTTCCCCTTATTAGTACTTTATTTGCTCAATTTGGAATTTTTTTATTGTTTTCAAATTGCTTCTAATGTGTGTTAAGCGCTTTATAGTGTAACAGCAGTTGTGTTCCTGCCCTTTATTACTTTATGGATTTTATGGAAGTATTTCATTTTTGTTAAGCACTTTGGAGCCATGATTAGTCGAGTGCTATATAAATGGACTGCACTAACTGCCCTGTCCCCTTTGTTGACTCATCTGGTTAGCAAGCAGTACTTAGATATAACACTCAAGCCAAAACAGCTTGAGTTAATTGCTTGAGTTATTTGCTGCCACTTCAAAAATAATTCTTTGTGAAAATTTATCATTCCATCAACTCACTTTCTAAAATCTCTCTCTTTATTGTTTACTTACCTTACAAGAAGTAAAGATGGCTACTGACAGTACACCACTGTGGCTGTAGCATCAGCCTTGCAGACCTCCAAGATGATACTGTCTTAAAAGAGCAGCAAATGAAAGCCTCGAGGGCTTTTCTAGAGGATAATAATGTGTTTGCCTTTCTCCCACCTGGATTTGGTAAACGCCCCATGTAGTAGCACATTGTCAAAAAGAGCAAGTTGTGTTTTCACATGTGATTGTGCATAAGTGGGGCACAAGATGGAGCTTTGGAAAGACAGAAGTCATGATTCATTGAACTGAGGGCTTGGATATCCAATGATCATTAATTCTATGATGACAAGGTCACCTCATTATCTTGGATTTGCCAACATAGATCAAAAGACTCTCTCCAGGCTCTGTTCAAGACAGAACCACCGTTACAGCTAGGTTTGATTATGCCAGAATTGCATTAATTTAGCAGTGGTTGATACTGCAATACGGCACACCTAGGTTGGCGCCGTGGGAATGTGCTTCTGCATCTGTACTTGTGATGAATTTCAAGTAACTTTGCTCCAAAACAGATATATTTCACTTTGAAATGAAATCAACCAAAACTTAGTCAACAACAGACGATGCTCTGAGATATATGTTGGGCATCGTAAGTCTTGTGGAAAGGCTAGGTTTACTTGCACAGGATTTAGGGTGGATTAGCTGTAAGTGCCAGCAGACCCTCTTACTGTCAATTCTGATAATCATTTTGTCTTTTCTTGTCTCCTGCACTGTCTCACACTCTGTGCATCCCTCCAGAAACCTGTCCTCTCACTATAAAGTTTAAAAATCCCTGTCGTTTTTAATCCCTGTCTTTGTTTGTCACCACACACACTTTAAAGAGTGTTTCTCACCCCCTTTTTTTTCTCTATCCCTCCTCTTTCTCTCCATCCAACTCTTTATCTGTGTTCCTCTCTATCTCCCTCTCTCTTGCCTCTCCTGTTCTTCCTCCTGCACTCCCCACTAACTTATTGGGATTTGCTTCTCTTGGATGCGTCTAAAACCAGATGGTGCTGTTTCTGATTGTGCTTGTCTGGCTGTGACCTGGCTTGCGTGCTAACAAAAACATCCGGGCCAGTGGTTCATGTCTGTTTATGTGGAGCGCAGCCGACCTTTGAGGCCCTGGCCTTCCAGTCTGCTGCACAGAGGACAAGCAGCCTGCCCCCAATGCTCAATGATGCGAGCCACTTGGGAGTATATGCTGAAACCTTGATACCACGTGCAGATGTGTGTGCATGTGCTGTACAGACACTGGGGAAAACAATTGTATGTGCTGAATATATACAGGCAAAACTGTGCATCATGTGCGTAGTGTGTATACTAATTGTTTGCACACAATACACTAACACAAATACAGGTGGAAATGACATACCCACCGACCTACTGTACATACAAGCACTCATACTCTCTCTCTTGCTCTCTCTCTCTCTCTCTCACACACACACACACACACACACACACACATCACACGCATTCTTGACTTCGGTCCCCGGCAAAAAGGAAAACCACTGAAATGGGCAATTTAATATCATGCTCTGCACCTCTGAACAGTATCTTCCCTTATCTGTGTGGTCATGCGGGCTGCTGTGGGTGTTCAGACTGCATGTGTTTCTGAAGAGGCGCATGATAAGGAAGGGAGGGAGACTAAGTGAAAATCAAGAACGTGACAGAGATACAGAAACCAATATAGTTGTCCACTCTTGAAGACAAAGACCCTTGTTATGAGGAGGACACTGATATGGAGGATTATACTTTAATGTAATACTCACACATCTGGTTTGCAATCTTTGAATGTCCTGATAAACTGAAAAAATAGGATGGAAAAATACAGCCACACATGAATATACTAAGAATTTTCATCATCACAGAGAAATCTCCTTCACTTGTTCACAATTATAGTTCAATTTTCCCTTTTGTTCAATCCACTACACACACATCTACATACACTGGGTGACAGGATGCCTCATCGGAGCATAAGAGATTGACCTATGACTGAAAGGTCACAGATTTAACCTTTAACCAACAATCAAAACATAAACTTGAGCAATCCATAAAACAGTAATGTTGCAGTGAAAAAATATTGTGTGGCTTAATTGGTGATCTCAATTCTAGGAGGAAAGTATAGCTGACCAGAATGATAAACTAATAAGAACTGCTTTGTGACATGGTGGCACAAAGGAAGACTTCAGTGTTCAGAATGAGTGTAATTCAGATGATTCATAAGGGCATCATTTGAGGAGTTGAGCCAAACACCCACTGATTTCACAGAATAGTGCAGCTTTAACACGAGAGCAGCAACTAATCAATAAACTCTTGGGTTATGATGGCACATGATTGAAAATCACTACTTAAAACAGTTGAACTGAAAAGGCATCAACCTGAA
>OMLB01011770.1:0-15160 GCA_900302555.1 Myripristis jacobus | reverse complement strand
CTTATTTTGCTCTGCCTGATTATCTACTTTGCCAAAAAGAGCTTTTTGTAAAAAGGCGAAGATGATTAAAACCACATTTGAAAAGCAGGAGCGTTGGAGACAGATGTGTTTTTAAACTGGTTTCTTTAGAATCGGTCACAGTGGGATGTGTGACTAAAGTTTGGTTTTAGGTAATGCAAAGCCTGAGCAATAATTACTGCAGGTAGCTTATAAAATCAACATCAGTTTTATAATTTAAACGTAGCAGTTTCTTACTTGCTGAGTGAGTTGAGAAAAGGCTTTTTTGTGCATAGAAAACAAGACATCGTGTAGAGACATCCATGGGGCAGATGCACTGTTGTAAGGGTAAAATTACATTGGTTTAATATACAAGTAATTTATATTTTAATATCCACTCAGCTGTATATTATACAGTCAGGACATAGTGACTATATATAGTGCCACTGAGCTATATTCATCTTTTTGGGTGTTGCTCTCGAAGCAAAACCGTAAACTGCCTGACCACCATGACTCAGCCTGGACAGTCACTGCTCACATTTTCTTATATATATATAAAAAAAAAAAAAAGACTTTTGATACCTCTTCCAAACTTTGGAGTGGTTTGTGTTAGCACATTTGGATGGGGAATATTTATGTTGTTTTTTGTTTTTTTTTCTGTCTATCTGAGCCTGATTTGGCCTCCCAGTGTGTCCTCAAACTGTTCCAGTGCGGGGAGCTGCTAAACAAGAACAAACTGGGTGATTCATCTCTGGTTCTTTATCATCTCTGTCTGTTTGCATGGAAAATTTATTTACTCATGACAAATACAGGATGCCAACAGTGTATGCTAATTAAGTGACCCCTCAAAGAAAAGTACAGCGGTCTCTTTTTTTTTCTCTTTGCTTTGCCCTTGCTGCACCTTTACTTTACATTATCCATGGTTATTTCCCATTTCTCTTTAAATAACATAGTGTGAAGGGTTATGTAATGCTTACATGAGGCAGCAGAGAACCTTCCAGTGCAGGTGATTTTTGATTGATATGTGTAAAATCAAACGTGTCTGCTGCCAAATTCAGGTTATAACATGAGCAGCAAATAGTGTTTGTCCTGGAAACTGTACAAAATTGCCAAAGCTGTTGTCTTAAATTAAGTGTAAACTATATATCTTGCAGTCATGGTTTATGGATCTAGTCTCAGTCTTTTTGGCTTGTGAACCCTAACCAGTGCCTACTGGCGACCCGCTGCCGCAGGCCGCACATGCAGGGTGGTGAACAGTCCACCTAAAACATGACAGGTTGTGTCATTTGCTTAACTGTCAGAGGAGGCATCACATTTTAAAACCACTCAGTATTTCACAAGAAAACAGTAATAGTAAAACATGAAAAAGTCATTACAAATGATAAATGTTTTTTTCTCCCTTGTGTCTTAATCATGTTGCGACCCTCAAAAATTATTTCATGACCCCCTAGGGGATTCCGACCCCAGACTGAGAACCACTGATGTAGACGAATGAAGACAATGGAGTTTTTTATTGAATGGAAGCCTGTGTACAGTTGCAGATGATAAATCATATTTCACAATGCGCTGTATCCCTGAACAATTGGATGTTGGAAATCTACTAAAATCTACTCACTGAAATCCTTGAATGAATGCTTCCCCTAAGCCAATTTTTTCGCACACAGACACGGCTTTCAGAGAGACTTCACACAGCGGCTAAAATCATCCTATCAGATGTTTACACTCTCAGTTCACCTGCAGACAGTGATGCTCGCCGCCGAGAGCATCAGTGCATGTCAAAGAGCACCGAGCGTTTTTCTTCTATTGAGAGATGTTCTTTCCTTCACTCTCACATGCGGATGCTAAACCACGCTTGTAAATTTTCGCTCAGCTCTCTATTTATTCATTCGGAAGGAGCTGCACAGGAAATGTACTCGCCATTGGACAAGCAACATGTTCCCAACAGATTTCCAGACACAGTTTCAATCTGAGTGTCATTTTATTTAAATTGCAAACGGTTAGGAGAGGGTTACGTGAGGATCGTTTAGACTCAATTGATAAAAAAGTGGAATAAGTTTGAAATTTGTTGTTGAGTCTAAACGGATTTCTTATTATCGGCTGGCTCACTGACAAAATACAGGCTTTTTCAGAGTTTTTTGTCAGCTGTTTCTAAATGGCCCTCACTTCACCTGATCCTGGGCAATTTTTCATAATGCACCTTTGAATACACTGTTACATAACTTTACACTCTACTATAAGCACCATGTGATGCTTTCAACCTGGTAAACAGTGAGTAAATTTTCGTATTAGCAACACTAAGTTCATGCCTGTCTCCTTTCCATTGTTGCAATATACTCTCATTGTTGATGGAAACAATAAATGAATGCTGCAGTATGCCATGGCTTTGCCACTTTATGAATGGACGCAGTCACTGGAGAGTTGCGCAAACCTCTAAACTGGAATGTTTACAATACAGCCTCCACTTAGAGAGCATCATGTGTCATATGTGAAAGTGTGTACAAAGCCTCTGTGATCATCCAGGAGTTTAAAGTGACCCTTTGATGAGCATGTTGTGCAATCCTCATGCATGCAGGTTGAATCTGTGAGGGTTAGTAAACAGCGCAAGACGCCAAATATGCTTCAAGGCTTTGAGTTGAGTCAGGCACAGACAGAGAAGATTAGACCTTCAGACAGAGAGATGAGGGGGGATGTCTTCTCAAAAGCCCTCTTCAGGGGCGCAGGGGCCCCGGCTCCTTCGTGCACAGGGGCAACAGACTTCTTCTAAATAAATCAAGCCACGACGCTGTGCACGTGCATGGGTTTTTAGTACTGTTGAAAACACTGTACTAAGACAACAAAGAAAATTGCTCATGTATTGTTCTTTGCATTATGAAATATTAGTGTCTCTCATTCTCAGTGAAGATAAATTCCATTGTGAATTGAAATAGCAGTTAGGCTAGTAAAGCCTCACAGCGTTTCCATCTCTTTTTTGTGTACTTCAGTTAAGTATGGATCTTCAATGAGAGATGCTTTTTGATTGGGAGGGACCAAAAAATTATTTGATGGATGACAACATCCAGGAGGAGGTGTTGGTATTGGTGATTCTGGCTTGTGGTATCATATACAAACCAAATTTTATGGCGTTGTCCCCCTAATATTTAGGTCCTGATCTCACAAAACAAAGTCAGCTGCCCTCGCCACAGGCCACAAACCAGATGGGTTTGGCTCCCTGGGGGCTGAGCTTCTCTCCATCACTTTTTGTGGACCACGTGACGGCACTGTCTGAACTGTCATCATTGTCACTTACATCATGTTTAATCATCTAAAAGGTCGACCTTTCATCAGCTCCTGGTCATGAGTTGATAACATGTATATGTCACATTCCTCCGGGCCTTACCTGGGTAATGTGATCCTTGACTCCAAAGATCCCAGCTCCATGAATGTCACTGATTAAGTCATATGTGTTTTCAACCTCAGACCTGTGGGGGCGAGAGTAACATGAGATCTTCCTCGCTGATCTGACCGCCAAGATAACCCGCTCCGAGTTCATTCGCCAGCATTTTGGGAAGGAGAGCTTATCAGTGAAGCGCTATTGTCATCTTACTTGCCACGCAGGTAAGTAGGTAATTGTTAAGCAGTTATTACTCAGTCTGCCAAATTGGCAGCTTGAGTACTCATGAGTGAAAGGTGTGTGTACACCTATAGTGTAGGTGTGTGTCTGACTGTGCATGTGTTTCTGTATGCACGTGTGCGAGGGTGCATGACTGAGACAAGATTAGTAAGTAAATATGAGAATGAAAACCTATCATTCAAACTTCCTAAGGAGCCACAAATTCAGGAAATGTGGGACTGGATCAATCGCTGACCTAAGGTTTAACAAGGTCCATAACTCAGATGCCACTGCAAAGCTTTTTACGAGTGTCACTCAGTTGAATCCCTCTATTTCAGGTAGGCATGCTTATGCACATCCGCAAAAACAATTCTTGTAGCTGTATAGTATTTTGCACACTAACAGTTCATGGAAATTTGTAAAGACTTAATGTCACGATTTATGAGTGCCCTTAATAACTTCAGTAAAAAGACTGGGGTTCCTCAAAGACCTGATCTAGCAACAAGGGAGTATGATTTAAGACTGTTAAAACAAACCGCATTGAGTTCCACCAGACTCCCAGCATGTTGATACCAATCATATTTAACATATACATCATTTAACAGCAGCCTGTAAACCACGGAGCAGGAACCGGGGGCTTTCAATAAGCCCAGGTCTGGACGTCCATTCCACTCATGCCTGGGATGACTCAGTAATTCATGGAATTAATGGACAGAACCTAAGAGGGTGACGGGGGTCCAGAGGGCAGGAATTTGCTGGTGTTTAAGTCTCATGACCTGAGATACTCTTGCAATAATAACAGAGCCCATGGCTTAGTGACTAATCAGGGCCAGGAGGTATGTAGGACAGCTACAGTGTGAGGAGAAGGGGAAAAGCGTGATATGAAAGAACTGAAAAGAACTTAAGATAAATTACTTCAGGGTGGAGCCAAAAGTTAATCTATGTTCAGACAGCAGGCTAGTCTAATTTGTTTTTCAAAATCTGATCTCTGACTGTCAGTTGTCCAACAGCTCTGGATGTTGTAACAAGTTAGTATTTATGATGCCATTAGCTGATTATGGTGAACACATCCACGAGAAGACGCATGAAATCTCCTCAGCTGGTCCAGGCACCACTACTTTCTGTCTGGCTTTCCACTGTGTTTGTTGCTCTCCAATCTTCTTTGTCACAACACATGCCATCAAATACATGTGGTGTCAGGACTGACAGAGAGGGAGGGGAACAAAACACTTGATATACGATCTGGGAAATGGGATCTGAATCAGATTTCAAAGCACCTACAAAAGTGATTTATTTGCACTGTATATGTGTATAAATCTTATATAGAAAAATCTGGACTTGAGCTGTCTGTCTGTATGTAGCTTTACATATCATACCGAAAACTTAAACAAAACTTTTAGCTGTAGAGTAATTAATTAATTATGATTGAGTTAGTATTGAAATAATTATATGCAATATATGAATTGTCTGGTTGTGTTAATGCTGTGTTTATAATTTTGGCTGCTGCTTGAATTATTATCACTGTGAGTCGGGTGGGGGGTGACACTGGTATCCACACACCAGTGTAGATACCCCCACACCCCCTACATACACACACACACACATACACACACAGTTGGTCTGCTTTCCTCCTCAAGTTTCTGGTGCTGAGAGATTAACAATTTCAGGAGTAGTATGTTTGTCATTCTATACTGGGTCACCAACAACATGAAAACATGTTCCAGTAACTGAAACATGTCTGACGGAGGCTTTAGACATAGACGGGAAATCTTTCCCATGGGAAGTGTTTACATACGTGGTCATTGGGGGTGTAACAGTTCAATGAACCCACAGTTCAGTTTGTTTTGTACATCAGGAAGAAAAAAAACACTAACATTTCCAGTGTTCACTGTGTTTTGTCTAATTTTCAAAATAATAATAAACATAAAAAAATAACATATATGTTTCATTCAGAGATCTTGGATAACGATATGAAAACGACAATTACGCTTTCAAAGGCAAAAGTCTATTAGACCATTTAAAACAAATATGAAAACACTTATATATGAAAACATGTATATTCATTAATTCATCAGCTAAGTGTGAGGTCCAATGGCTCTCAAACAGTGGATGTGTTTGCATCACTGCACGTTGTAAGGTGTATTGTGTATTGAATGGTTCAGTTGTACACACCTAGTGATTACAGAAAGTGAGTACAAAAAGTCCTGTATGTTTTAGCCATACTGCTCATTTTTATTGCCTTAGAAGGGTTATGACACCACACAGTTCTTAGCAAGTTATCACATTTTGTCTCCCTGCAGTTTCCTGAGATGTGTCAGGGTCACAGGGTCACAGGGTTGTCCATAGCATGAAGGGACTTGAGTGTACAGTTTTGTGCAAAAGGAAATAAAGGCAGGTCCCTAATAGACACAAGTCCCAGGCCATTTGCTTTTGATGATTAAAGCAAATAAAAACCCAGGCTAATAATTGCGGTTTTAAAGTATTCCTTTAAACTGGTATAGGTTTTTTGGTGTAGCCAGGTACTTTCACCACATTTCTTCTTTTTCCCACTGGTCTTCCCACTCTGTGGGACAGGAGCCCGGCACGCTGTGGAGAACGTGATCGGCAAGTTTTTCTTTTTTTTTCTTTTTTCTTCTTCACACTGCCAAGTGTTGATGTGCAGAGTGTTATTCCAGCAGCACACAGAGCCTCTGGGCGGGTTTCTTACATCTATTAAGTATGTTGTGTTGTTGTCTTGAAGTTGCTGTAGCCACAAGCTCTTGCTGTAGGTTGCAGTTGGAGGCAGGGCTGGCTCTCTCTGAGCAGTAGCTGATGGTGACAGTGTATGGAGATGGACCAGACCAGAGTGGTCTGTCTGCAGTTGCTGCTGCTGCAATGTGCTGGGGATCAGGCCAACTGGGGGGACACAATGTTAGCCCACACATTTAAATAGTTATTCTCGTATGCATACACAAACACAAGCGTATGCACAAATCTCACACAGAGTTGACACGCCACTGAAACAGAACTAAACGTACATTCTGTTCCTAATATTTCCGTGTGGCTCATTGACAGAGCTGTTTGGTTCGTGCCCCGATGGTTTGCAAACACATTGCATTTACTGAGTGTGTCCCTCCCCCTCAGCTGTTTACTCCCATTATCTTAGGCTTTTGGCTCAAAATGTACTCAGATATTTTGCTTAAGTGGTCTGTGATTCATGCTCTCACCAGGTGTGTCCAATTACTTCTCATTGAGAACTGAAGGGTGAGTGAAAGAGCAGTGGAAATCCAACTGTGGCTTGGTACAGTGGTGAGAGTGCAGCAGCAAGAAGGAGGCAAGATGCTGGAATGTCTGTGCGTCATTATCCTCAACTAACAGCAGAACCAGCTTGGAGCCTCTAATGACACACAGACAAAGACGAGGAGGTCGTCTATAGACAATAGTGGGGCCATGTGACAGAGGTTTGTCGGAATGTGCTCCAAAAAGTGGGAGTCATCACTCATTAATTGAGAATAGTCTAATTGGTTGATTACGAGAATGAGAGAAGCATGATGGCTGTCCTGAAAGCCACATCTAAGGGTAAACTAAAGGAGTAGCAAAGACAACAGGTAGTGGTAATAGATCATTTGTGGCTTCTCGGTGAAAACCACCACCACTGAATGTGATAAGAAAGCGAGGGAGAGACAAACAAGTCCAGATGTGTTAAATGTTTCATTAGCATTTCCCAAACACAACCATTTCCATGCTTGAGACAAAAAACTAGTCTGCAATTTCCTTCTAGTTAGAACTAAAATATATGTGAGTGCAAAATAACTGTTTGTCACAGATATAAAAGCCACTGCATTTGCAAAGCTTATGCATATTAGCAGTAGTGTAACATCGTCCTGAGCAAGTGCCATTTGGTGTTGAGGACTGTCTGGTGACTGGCTGACCTGTTTGGGCTGGCTTGGAGAGAAGAGGAAAGGGGTGGAGTGGAGCATGTGTCTGTGCTGATGGGCAAGAGTGGTAACTTTTTTTTCTGCCAAATGACATATCTAAGGATAATTAACTTTGAACATGGACGTGTCTCCAACTGAACTCTTGTTGCTCATTTTAACCGCTGGAGGGGGAACTGAGCTACTTTGAGATAATTATGGAACTGTAACCTTTGTGCTCAAATTTTGACAATAGGCATTGTTGTATTCCATGCTATTAAACGCCAATTTACAGATCAAAAAAGAGTTTTAGTGAGTTACTCCTTAAAGAAATGAGAAAATGATGTTACATCTTGAAGATATTACAGATCCCTCAGGATCTCCCTCAGGACAGATTGTTGTTCCTCTGCAGTAAGGTAAGCTGGTCAGGAACACCAGGCAAGAATACAATAATGAAAATGTTTTTCTTATGTCGTGAAGTGATTTTCCATCAGAAGAAGAGCTGATGGATTGGTTGCTGACCACAAGAGCAGTATATCAGTGTTCCCTGGCTCTGGTTTTGAAGTCAGGTGTTTCAAATATCCATTCAGTTTGAGCCAAAACTCCACCAAAGTGATTAGCACCTGAAAGTGCAGATGGTAGCACCCTCCAGAGATCCTGCAGCTGTCAGGCTGGGCACGTACCACATGGAGGGAAGAATCCAGAAAGTAGCCAAATGGAAACTATTTCCTACAAGCTTGCAACATATTGTGAGGGAAAACATGCAAACACACACTCAGACCACATGGAGAGAAGGGTGGCCTTTCATGTTGGTGAGACCTCTGACAGGGCAAGGCTCTGAAACATCTTAAGCTATTCAAAAGCAAATCTGCACTAACGCTTTTACATACCTCCTTTCACAACACATCAGCTCTCTCACTGTACTGTCGTGCAGAGAGAGAAAAGACAAACTATTTACTATTCTGAGGACTTTACATAAGCCGCATACACACTTAGACATGCACCAAATATCACACATGCATACAAGAGCGCACACAACCCACTGTTTGGAAACCACTGTGGGAAACACAACGGGAGAAATAAGCAATCATTTGTAAGGCAACAAGAAAATGGATGGATTGATGGATGGATAGGAAGACTAGCTGATTATGGACAAATTGTGTATTGTTAAATTTTGATCATTACTTGACAAAAATGAAATGTATGTATAGTTCAAAACAAAAAAACACTACTATTCTCAGGTCAGCAGGGCAGGCCAAAATTGAACCCTTGTTCGGGATAACATAGCAAGTGTTGTGAAATTTCTGACTGCAAAGCCCTGCAAATACCAGGCTCCCAGCAGGAACCTTGAACCCTCCTCTTGTCTAGCACATTACCACTCAATGTTACACTTAATATGTGTTCCTATGCCTGTGCTAGAACAGTGACAAATAGTGTTGGCAGTGCATTTTATAGTTTGTTTTATCCATATGGTCAACATTTGCCACAATAATAGTGAATCCCAGAAGGTTTAGACAATCACATGGAAGGATTTCAGTGTAAGTTGGAAAGCTGTGACTGACAGCTTTCCAAATGCTGTACGAATTGTCCTCATGTGGTAACTACCGCCTATTTGCTACCTCATGTTGGGTCAGTTAAGCCAAGGATTACTTTCAGCTACTGTTTCACCTGCGTCTGGTGCGCACCTGTTTTTGCGCGTGTGTGCAGGTTTGCATTTGTGCATGCATGCATACACCAAAACACCACACCCTCAGCCACACTCAACGGGCAAAATCCTGACAGGCAATGCAACAATAACCAGCAGTGTCCTGCTTTCCAGCTGCCTTTTCCCGTCCTCATTTCAAAATTAATGGCTGTTTAGTGTAGCCAATGGTAAAATTCATTCATTCAGTGGATGCTAGTAATGTTTATTCATCCGTACATACAGTTGGTTGTATATGGCTGTGGAATATTGACCTCATCCATTGGGTGCAGGGAATGGGACAACTAAGCTCCTGTATGGGGCCACTCTTGCATATCTCCTTCTGGCCTGCAGGGTAGGATATTGGGATCTTGGGGTTGCCAAATGTCCCCCAGGCCAAACCACGGCAGGCAGGGAGGCATGTGGGAAGGGGTTAAAAGGGAAATTACACTGGACTTTCTTTTTTTTCCAAATGCTACAGAGCCTAAGGCAGTTGGTTTATCGTTGGGAAAACCAGTTGCCTCTCCAAGAAACCTTTGTGTGTGGCTAGAGGCGGATCAGAGTCGACTGCTTTGAGAGAGCGGTCGCATTTGACGAATTACTGCCTTTAAATTGTCTGCGACTAAGCTGGGGACCATCCCCGCTGTTAGGTCTCAGTCTAGTGGTTTGTACCCCCTGAAGCATGCGGCACTTGTGTAAAGTGACAGGTCAACATGTGGGTCAAGGGCCCAAGAGTCCATGAGGCCCCAATGAAATGCATTGCATGTTGACATTCATACCATTAGGTGGCCGTTCGTATTGGTACTGGCCGTGGGAATCACTGGATAATTCACAGTAAGACAATATCATGATATTTTCCCCCACAATAGCAGCGGTATGACTACAAAGGCGATTATACATTGCAATATATTGCAAGATAATCAGCTATGATAAATCACAATATCTGTAAGAACAAAAATACTCTGGAAAAGGCAAAATCAAAAAATATATGCCTGATAGTAAGTCAAATGTGCTATCTGTGCAAATTAAGTTTAAAACTCAAATATCAATACTTGCCACAAGTGTATCAATAATATATCACAAGAGGAAGTATCGCAATATGTTTATCGATTTACTGTTTCGTCCCTAATTACAAAGAACATCACAACATCACATTGCTATCACCAACCCTAGCCATAGTAATAATTCTGTTTGACAAGTCCTATGGTGTCTAACACAATTTATTTAATTCATTTAAGCTGTGAATTCAAGTTGGTAATTGTAACAGAGTCTCTCATATTGCTGTTGTCTTGTCCAAACATTTTCACTCCAGTTTCAATGAGTTTCATGTCTATGGGCTGAGAAATTTTTTCCAGTCTCTTACAATTATGACAGCCTTTCAAAACCTCACTGGATAATATCAAAAATGCATTCTCTCTGTCTTAGCAGTTTTGAAGGTCCAAGTTTTCATCTAATATTGTGTATCCCACTGTGACCGGCAGTCTAACATCACGTTCCACGGCACGTTCCACCCTCCGCAAGACTACACTATATGTACTGGGTGATGTACAAAGGCCATACACAGACATACACACAGGCGAAAACAAACACACCGTACTTGATGGAAACCAAAAACTACCTCTGAGGTGAGACTGAGGTCTTTCACTATATTGGATCTGGTGGTGTAGTTCTCTAATGCAGGGTGCATATGGAGAGGGTCTTGCCAAGCATACCATAGCCAATCACCCTGATCAGCTCTTGGCACTGTCCAAAGAAAATGTCCAAACTGCAGGGGGCCACCTGCAGCCTAAACATGACAGCCTCTCTTCACAGGAAGAGGGGTGGGGCACAAAGAAGAACCTATTTCCTGTCGATTTCATGCTCTGAGTTATGAATGACCAAAGTACATTTGCAAAGACTACAGGCCAAGATACACAATCTACAAATTCAATCTATAAATCTCACTGAAAAACACAGTGTAACTCAATTCAACCATATGTTCCATCCATGCTGGGCAATGTGGTTTGTGGTCTGCAATGTGAGAGTACTTTATCATATTTCGGCTCACAAACGTGCTGTGAAGGTACACATGTGTATTTTTATTGGTCAGGCCCGTGTTTACATCCAGATTTTAAAAGATTATTGTGACTACTGTTAACAGCTCCTCTTGATAATGTTATACTCCCCAAGCAGCATTGAAGGATTTCAGGTAAGGACTGTAAATTAGATATATTATCTGTATCACAGAATAATATCCAGTTGCAATGGAACAGAAATGCAGGTTCCAAAAAAACATGGAACTTGTAAAACCAAACAGACTTGAATGGCAGCCCAAGGTCAAAGGTCAAATGTGAGGAGCGATGGTCCAACAGAGGTTAGACCCTAACTTTTAACTCGTCAGGAGACTGTGATGGCATGCTTTGATGTAGGACTGGGGAATATATTGATCCTACATCAACACTGTGATATGAGACTACATATAATCTAGATTTTTGGATAACATCATATTGTGATATGGCATATGCGTCATATCCTAGTATTAAAGGCTTCATAACAGTTAAAGGATGAAATTTTCTGAGCTTATTAGATTGTTGTAGTTCTGTCATTTGCCTCTACCTGTTTGATCATTAAATTTGCATCAATAACAATTTTAATTAATTTTGTTGTGTAAATGTTTTGTGAAAGCACCAACATCACCTCTGCAATATCAATCAAAGGTATTCCTTCAAAACTATTGTGACACTTAATTTTGTCCATTTCACCAAGCCCTATTTTAACAGAAATACAGATGTAGCCATTAAGTAAGTCACACTTTTCATCTGCTTGCTGCATTAGCGCTACATTGTTGCTCCACCCACAATGAGAAATATTTGGAAACATCTTCCACACAAGATGTTGATGTAGATGTTGAATGGGACAAGTTTTGAAAAGGCCAAACCTCCTCCAAGTGAAAATATTCAACATGCTGTGTTCTTCTTTAGGTCTTATTAAGGATGTATTCAAACGCCGTACAGAATCCTAAGGGCCTATGAAAGCTCACACCACAAAATGATCCCTTTTTCCTGTAGGATCCCTTTCATATAGTCTCTCCAGTTTAGCAGCAAGTCTCTCGCTTTCACTCTGTGCGCTGACTTTCTTTGACTGAAAGTTGTAGCTCCTCGGGGATGGAGACCTTGGCAGCCCTGTGACTGTGTAAAACTCTTTGTAAGACCATCCAAAGTGGACTGAGCCCCTGAATCCCAGAACCACTGAGCTGTAAGACCTCGGCCTCGACAACCAGCCGAGCGCACAGCAGCCACAGATATATACCGCCATCTAGTGGGGGAATTAGCGCTGATGGGGACGAGGTAGACTCACAGCCTTCAGCATCTGTTTGCTGTAAATGGCCACCTACATGGAAAACTGTGTGTCCTTCTGACTCAGTACAACAAAAGGGATCTGCTGCTCATCCAAAAGTACCTCCCCTGTAAACTAGGGGCTCAGATAAATCATCACTTCATCTTGCAGTTGCAAACTTGGTAGAAAACCGAGCCAGGGAGGCTGAATGACATGCGACAGAAAACAAATATCCATCCTGTTCTTTGTGGCCCCGTGTGGATGTTTTGAAGCTGAGTTTCTCTACGCACTCTCTTGGTTTCTGTATGTGTGCTCAACGTTCCTACAAACCTTCTGTTCACCAATGACTGCAGAAGAGAAGTGAATGTATAAATCTGTCAGATGAACAAACAGTGTTTGTTTGCCCTGCACAGTCCATATTTTATTCACATGACGTTAACAAATCAAAGGCAGTCCCTAATTGTACACAGACTTTAGGACATTACAGTGTTCCCGTGTGCCAACTTTTTCTGTTATTCCCAAGCAATTTCTCTTCCTTGCCATTAGGAAACAAAACTGTGCACAGAAAATGTGGTAATACTAGAAAATAGAGTTTTGCTGCCTCAATTGCGCCAGATAAAATCAAAACGGGGCCAAATCTAAACAGCTTCAGTGGACTGACTGCTCATGTCCCTTATTATTTGACAAAGCACAGAAACATTCTCACAGTCAAGCGTACAGCTGATGCGTGTTAGACAGCATCTCTCCAATAAAGTTACGTCAGCATCGCTTCTGCTGCAGATGGCCTTCTGTGTAAGGCCTTTGTGCTCTAACCCCAGGAGAAGATGTAGACCATGGATCAAAAGACTTATAGAACATGAAATCAAGTGACTTCTATAGAGGGTCTGCAGGGATGCAGCTTTATTGGTTTGTATGGAATTAGACCATTCCCGAGGGAATCTCTTTCCTGTGCTAATGAGTCAGAACGCTGTTAAGTTGGACCGAGAGCTGAGGCGACTCCCTCCTGGGCATCCATCCCTGAATCATATGACAGGAATGCTGAAATCTCCACCACCTCTCCCTTCCTGAGATGTTTGCCATCCCTTTGATTTCATTTGGTTTGCGGTCTGGAGGACGAGGTTCCCAAAACCTTCATCGTGGCAGAACGCCGCACGGAGAACAGAGATGCTGGCACTTCACAAAACAGCCTTACGTAATGTAAACACAATTACCGACATTAAGCTCTGATGGCTAGAAGTACAGCCAAGAGCAACAGGCTAGTGCTTTTTCACTCCCACCTTTTGCACAAAGGAAGGGGAACAGGAAAAGAAAAATTAAGGAGCAAAGTTGATTTGTCTTAGTGTGTTATCTTTTGTTAAAGTAATGCAGCAGAATAGCTTATTTGTGGTCTTTCCCTCAGGGTAGGATGTATTTCTATTCTGCTGTTTGACACTTAAAACTGCTTCACGCTGACCTTAGATCTGCAGTCTGGCTTTATTGCCTGGATTTAACTGAGACAGGAAGGCACTGAAGCCAAGATATAAAAACACAATCCAGTACTAATGACTGACAAGTTGGTGGTGACTTATTATTTGCAATGATCTTTGTATTAAAAGTGAAAATCATAGACTTTTGATATGTGTTGTGAATAAATGAAAAAACAGAACTCTCACACATTATTTGCCTTCCTGTCCGCTCAGTAAAATTTAATGGGGCCAGCTTCACCTTGCACGCTGATGTGTTCAAAGTCTCCAGGTTAAATTCCCAAGAACAATCCAGTCCATCAAGTCTGGTTTGACTTACCAGTTGAAGGGGAACTCAGTATCCTATAAACCAACAGAACATTTGCAACTGGAGGCTTTGGATGCATGCACAGACATGCAACTACAGATATGGATATTCACCACCCAGCAGAAACATCAAAATGGTTTGATGAAGATGTTTCAGTTACATTATAGTGCTGGTGAAACTTGACTCTGTAAGCAAGACGGAGATTTAGAGGACTGCAGTGATTATTTGGGAGTTCAGCCCCTTGATCACCTCACCAAATATGTGATGATTAGTAGATGTAGAATATATCGGTCAGCTGATGTTGGCCTGCCATAGATATATTGATCGAATCAGTATGGCCGTGTATGTTGGCCAATATGTGCTGAGCTTTTCGTCCAGGGAGCTTTAGCACGGTTTTGTCTGATAAACAAAGGCAATTATACCAGGTATTAAGATTAACCTTTTAGGAATTCAAAGTTGATATTGGTTTTCATTCAGTGGCCTGTAGATGCACAGCTTCTGAAAACAAACATCATCATTATTATTTAGGTGCATTATGACTCAGCAGTGCTATATAAGACAACAGGCTTCCTGGTTAACTTGAACTACCTGTTCCACTTACAATTTGTCTAACGTCCTCCCTGTTTACAAGTCAGCGAAGTTTAACATCATCATCATCATCATCATCATCATCATTATTATTATTATTATTATTATTATTATTATTATCATTATCATTATCATTATTATTATTATTCGTCGTCGTAGTAGTAGTAGTAGTAGTATTATCATTATTATTAGTCGTAGTAGTATTGTTGTTTTTGAATATATATAACTATCTTAATAAACTCATGAGAAAATAATGTGAATTTCTATTAACTGTACTAATAGTGTAAATCTCAGTTCCTCCATCTTGGCCTATATTTACACGGTCAC
>OMLB01011765.1:46262-60995 GCA_900302555.1 Myripristis jacobus | reverse complement strand
AAACAACTCATTGACTCATCAATTTTCAATAATAAAACGGATCATGGTGTTTATCTGCAAGCGTGTGTGTATGTGTGTGTGTGTGTGTGTGTGTTTTTGTGTGTGGGTGTGTGTGTGTGCGTGCGTGCGTGCGTGTGCGTGTGCGTGTGTACACTCAAGTGCAAGCTTCTCTTTAATAGCTACTTATTAAAACATCTCCCCAAACGCCAGCTATGCTGAGAGCAGGACAAATGCCAATTAGTGCCACTCACTCAGTTAGCTTGACAACAGAACAACAAAACTCAAAAAAACAATCCAGCATACTCCAGTTTTCACCATTGAAAGACTCCATGGGCTTGTTAGCGAGAAACTAAGGTTCAGGCAAGGTAACAATGGGGTAATACAATATAAACAAACTATCCGCAGAGGTGGTTAAGTACAGTAAATTAATGCAATTGTTCCTAGGCTATTCAGACAGGCTCTCTCATTTGGTAAGTGCTCCCACAGAAGGCTTGGACTGCGGCGTAATGTGGGCATGCGGAGAAGCAAGGCCTTTGAAGTTGTCACTTGCTACACTGCCCTCAAAAAAAACACAACAATCAAAAACTGAAACAAACTTTTTTTCCTTTCTTTTTTCCCAGATTCAGAGTTTTATACAGATCTTTAATAACTGTAAGAGGCAGGAGGGCTATAGGACCGCCAACTCTCCCAAAAAGCATCATGTGCAATGTGTCAATACAGTGTGCTTTAGAAGTGAATGTGCAAACAAACATCAGCTCATGCAAATTTGATGTGTTAGTCAAGAATTTATATCTGATGCACAATGGCTCTCTTTGGAGTGCACAACTTGATTTTCCTTCAGGGCTGTTTGTTAGTTACCTTTTCAGTGAAACAGTACTAACATCATTAGAGGCACAGTAGATGTTGAGCTCTATTTGCTACAAAGTACAGGTTGTTGCCTAGCTTTCTTTTATGTGTAAAATTAGCACAATCAGAACATAATATGCCTTGATTCTAGGTTCTGGCTGTCAGACAGCTTTTCTTCAAGAGAAAAAGAAAATGATAGTTTAAGTTCGCTGTATGCATTATTAATGAAAGATGATATTTACCCTGCTACAGAATCAATATCTACGGTGAGTTGAAAGAGCTGTTTGAAAGGTTGCATTTGCTACAGTCATGCAGTCATCGAAAGAAATTATAGGCCTTCAGGTGGAGAGGGAAACACATAACCAAAATGTTGTTAGGGTGATACCTGCTGCTGAATATCTGACAGTGGATGGCTACGTCAGTGCTCATCAACACTTAGCCTTCAGCAAGATACTGAAACCCCAGCGGCTCACAGTAGTCTGACCCTCTATGTGCATGGGAGTTGTATACCAAAAAAAAAAGAAAAGAAAAAAAATCAAGTTTTCTGTGTGTCTTCTAAAGTAATCCTCACAAAAAAAAAAAAAGAAAAGCGAAACATATGGTGCTCCACTATTGAACCTGCAGAACTTGCACAGTCATCCCCTCAGGCAACTTCACTACATAAAGCTTGAGAGCGCTGGAGGTCAAAGGAAAACACAAACTACATCTATGCAGTAACTGAACTCAATACAAAAGTGTGATACTGAGCAAATGCTAGAACTGGTACTCCACTTTATCAATCAAACCAAATCAGCATGGCTGTTAAACTAGCAATAGTAATGCAAAACTTCCCCAGACTGCAGCAGAAATTGCAACTTTTCATAGGTCTGGTGAATCTGCGTCGACCCCACTCATCATCCCTTCTCTTTTTTTCCAACACCAGTAATCAAGGAAAATCAAGGAGGCAGTGCCCTTGGTTAGATTTTAGAAAGAAAGAAGAAAAAAAACATGATAATGGCTTTAGGCTATAAGAGAGCTGTGACAGAAACTCTAATTCCCCCGCTGAGCTAAAGAGGACGACATCAAGAAATTGAATTTGATTTTTTTCTTTTTTTTTTTCTTTTTTTGTAGAGGCAAAAAGTGGTTTGATGTGAGGAAAAAAAGATGAGTCATTGTTAAAAAGATCTCCCATATACCAGAAAAAAGATGCTTTGTTAAAGCATCAGGGTGATTCCCGTTTAAATGTATGAGCAAAGTTAAACAATGTTTCTTACATTCTACTAATTCTGAGCAATTCAACACACAACTGTGATATTAAGTTAAAAAAAGGCTTGTGCTGAATATAGAGATTATTGTGAGAATATGCCTCAAAGGGGGAAAGGATAAAGGCATGTTTCAAAATATATATATATATATAAATCCTTAAAAGATTAAAACCAAATCAAGTGTCAAACAATGAAACAAATCTCTCGTTTTAAGATTGCTTCAGATGAGTGCAAATAGCACGGCAGTCAACCTCATCACTCCTTGTCTGTCAGTCTGCATGATTTTAGTGTCAGTGCGATTGAAATGTTGAAGCCAAGCTGTCATCTCGCTTTCCCCTCTGCAAAGAGAAAAAAATGTAACATGAAATGCAGAGTCACTATTTCAGGGGGCGATGTCTTTTTCTACTGTGGCAGGACGATGCCGTTTACAAATCACTGTCATATTCTTCTGAATGCTGCCTCAATTTTTCCAGTCAGTAACTACAGTGTGTATTTGTGGCAGTGGGCAGGGAGACCGTCTATCAAGCAGAGTGCTCTGCTTCAAGCCCCCCGCGTCGACATGCACCCGTCTGGCTGGGGTGTCCTTGAGCAAGACACTGAATTCCTAATAGCTGAACCCTGACCGAGCCAAAGGCAATCAATTATATATGACTGTTTGTAGAATATTCTAATAAAGGACCTCTATGTGACGTAAAGCTAGGCGATATACACAAAATCAAATATCATGATATTTCTGACCAAATTTATGGATGTGATGATACTGTAGGGATGAGTACTGCTGCTTTCAGAAGAGATTTTTCATGAAAATTCAATCATGTGGTTATGATGCCCAAGCAGGTAGAGACAAATAACAGAACAGCTTCAACCGTCTAAAACGTTCAACAAATGTCATCCCACCAGAACCAGACATTGCACATGCCATATCCAAAATCCTAAACAACATCTAGTTTCATATCATGAGACCAACCAAAACTCTGGGGACTAATGAAGGGAAGAAGGAAAACTACTCAGGCTGGGCCTCAGTGGGCTGGGTGTCCATACTCTACCACTGTCATGAGACTGGATTCAACATGACCTTAGTTGCAAGTCATTCCCTCTCCCTCCCCCTGGTCTATGCAATCTCACTCTACCGCAAACTATCTAATACAGCAGAAATGCCATAAAAATAACCTTAAAAACCCTCCAGGCTGCCAAATTCTGACACTGGACCAATTGAGATGCCATCATAAATTCAGAAGTCTGTGATTCTTTTATAGACAGTGTAGGGAGAAGTGTGCTAAATGGGATGGGAGAAATGGATGCCAACAATGTATGAAAGGGAAACGAGAGAGAGGGAGGAGAGAGAGAGAAAGAAATACAGAGAGAAACGAGGGAGAGGGAGAGAGACGAAGAGTCTGTGTGCACAAAGATAGAAGGATAGAAGGAGACAGAGACAAAAACAGACTAAAAGAGAGGCTGAAAGCCCATCTCCTAACTGTGTGCATATTAATGCGGCACTGCGGAAATCCAGCCAGCCAGGCAGCAGCCAAGGTCACCAGAGATTACCAGGACCATGACTAAACAGTCTGGGCAACGATTACTGAGGGCACCCTCCCTCTCCTCTCTTCTTGCCATCAACCCATCCATCCATGCTATCAGCCCTTCACCCTTTCCACCTCTGGCCCGCATCCGTCCAAGTCCAAGCTCAATCCAATGGGTGATGGTTAATAAACCCACCCATACGCCTCTTTTCTCACTGATCCACAGGGGTAGGCGGAGGCTGACTGTATATATAAATTTTCTATCAGGGCGCATATAATACCAGGGTTGTGATGATGTAACATGACACGATTCTTGCCTCTTGTTCGCTCTCTCCACCCTCCTATGTGCCAATAAACACACAAACTTCCCTCCCTTCTTAGTCCTCTTCTAAGCAGAGGGGGTGGGGATGACAGTGACAAGAGGGAGAAGAGAAGGAGGGACGGCAAGTCGATTGATTACCTCTGCCGCCATTCACAGAGAGCCTCTGACTGCCCCTTCCGCCCCTCCCCTTCCCCTGTTAAACAAGCTGTATCATTAATGGGCTATTTTAGGCCAACGCATTACATTAGTGCTCGTCATGCCGGCTCATCGGAGCGAGGGGGTTAGGATAATATACACATAGATGTCATAAAGCATTGCAGAGTAAGGGCTCCAGGTGGTCACACGCCATATGTCCCTGAGCTTACAGAGGTGCTCTGGGGCTGGGAAGGCACATAAACACACACACGCACACATGCAGGCACACCTGAAAACTCCTTCGCTTACACGCAAAACTGATCTACACACACAGGAAAGACTGGGATACAGCAACTTGGAGTGCTGCTATAAAAAAAAGAACACACTGACTCATGCACACACACAGACACACCGCCAGAGTTTTGTCTTCGCCGTTATCCTCGGCACACGACTCCCTTTCGATTAACAACCAAAGTTTCCTGCAGAGTGTGGATATACAGCCCCTCACTGAGCATCTACTGAACAATCAATTCTACTCTTTGATGATCTCCTAATGAAGGCAGTAAACATGCAGATTAGAGACTGCCAGTTTTTAAATCAGTTCCCTGCGCCTACTTTATCTACTGTTCACTATTTAGGAAACTGCCGAGAATAATAGTTCCCGGGACAAAATGGCACCATTTTTCAAAGGGCAAAAAACTCATATTACCTGGGTTAATTTACCTCTGGATACTCCAGTGGAAAGGTGACCACCACATCACACTCAGGTTACAAAAATATTACATAAAACTTGTGTTTTATGTAATGTTTTTGTAACCTGAGAACCTGTGAAATGGGAGCTAAACATGAACAGATATATTTAATCGTAATTTGTCAAATTATAATGAGCTGACCTTGGCGTGGCTATTTCAAAACTTCAGGGAATTCATTTCTTACTTGTGGCAACTATGTTTTACTAAAGCCTTTAAAGTGTGCAAAAACTTTTAGCATTTGCAAAACGAATGACATCATCACTTACTGGAGACTGTCTTGCACTAATGACAAGTCTTTACATTGGCTTTGATCACTGAGAACATTAAATACCCACTAACAGTTCTAGAAAATCTGAGCCAATATGTATAAATTGAGATCAATAATACAATAACATCACAATCTCATTTGACGTAACAAAGTGTAACATTCATGTGGTTTTGTTTAGTTACGGCCTATTTTCAGGTCAAAATAGACAGTTTCCATTGGAGGTGATACTCAGTGACTTAAATGACATAATTTTATTGCATTCAAATTTAGTAACTTGGCATTTTTTCCTCAAATTAGGTTTCCACAAGGTGATGATAGCCATGATAACCGTAATGAGGTCCTGCAGTGCATTTCAATTTCGTTCCTTATCACATAACCTTGTAAACAGCTTCTCAGATCAACGCATTGACAAGTCGAGCCGGCGGTAATGACTTCGTTTTTTTTTTTTTTATTGGAATTAATCTGTCTCGCGGAATGTTCGAGGAGATAATTAACTGGTGCTTTCATCTTCATTTTAACTGGCATGTTCATTAACGGATTTGCCATATCCGGTAAGAAAAGAGACCTAATGTTTCTGTTAATGAAAATAAACAAATAAATTACCAGCACCAGAGGCAATCAAGTCAAGGCAAGGTTTTGGGAGGGTGACAGGTATCGAGGCGCATGGGGCTGGCTTCATTAGTTCGAATAGGGCAATCACGTAAGGATCATGCGGCGGGGATGTAATGATCACGATAATGTCACTTTGCAAAAAAATAAAATAACTAGCTGCTAAGGCTAGGCTAACAACCTTGCAGCAAGTCTTGCTCTTCATTATCCCCAGTACATTTCGACAAGGAGTAATATAAAAGTAACGCTTCTGTCATCATCGATAGCGTTCATTTGAATGCTGCCATACACTGTGCAGTGCATCTTGTCTTAGAAAGCAAGACCACCTCCACATTTCTGGAGAACAGAAACCGCACGTTAGCATAAATCATCAAGATTTAAAATGCAAGAGCAAAAGACAGGACTCTTGGGCAATGATAAATACCTGAAAAAAAATCTAACTGCCTCAGTCACATACCTCACTGGATGACTTATCTACCCCTCCCATGCTTGTCCAAAACCCAATATTAGGCAATGGAGCCCGGCTGTCAAAGATGGTTAATCTTTCTGTCAAAAAGGCAGATATATTCTAAGAAGGGAGAGAATATTTCCCCCATCTGTTCCCTGAGTAGCTGCTGTATTTCTGCTCAGACAGACTGAATGGTCTCTTAAATATCACACAAAAAGGACAAATAGATCAACTGGCTGGCTGACAGACAGACAGACAGACAGACAGATAGAGAGATAGATAGACAGACAGACAGACAGACAGACAGACAGACAGACAGACAGATAGACAGATAGATAGATAGATAGATAGATAGCCTGTTTCCCCAATTTTGATATGATAAAACTCTAATGTTGGAGGGAGAGAATGCTCTTGATTTCATAATGATTATACATTTACGCTTAAAGGTTATACAATAATATATACCCATCGTCACACCAGCGTTGTCCATGAACCGTGTTCATTGAGCGTGCATATATTTTTGAAGAACAATAAAACTGAACAGCTCTTTTTGCAACTAATGAATGTGAATGCGAGCATGTTAACTGCTCTTGCGAGAGGCCATGCAGACTACTATCCAGCCTGTCTTTGCTATGTGTTGAGCTGGACGTGTAAACACTGACAAAAGACAAAGTGATTGGCAGGTCTGCCATCATGAAGGAGAGGAGAATGACATTTTTAAAAGGGACCACGATATGCACAAAGCTCATTAACCTGTTCAGATTATTTTGTTCTGTGGAGGATGGGTGAATACTCATACGGACCACACTTAACAACTGCATGCTGAGCAGGGACAACAACTGGTGAGTGAAATATTGATGATTAGCTAACACTATTAACTTAAAATGTTGGTTATAAGCAGAAGCTTAAAGGGAGCAAACATCTATCGTAAAAACTGTATCTGTAATCATGTCTCTACTAACATATTTTGTCATAGATGTGGATTGGTCTGGGGTGTATTATCATCAGTACATATGTTACTGAATCATCATCATAGATCATAGATGATTTCTAAATCATAGAAATATTAAAGGAATATTACAGGAAACAACAGAGAGCAGTGTGTCTCTAAGATCCTCTTGCTCCTCTGTGCCTGAGCGACTAGACTAACATATTCAGCTAAACAACCCCTCTGCCTCTGCACTCTCTGCTACTAGGTAAGGGATGGAGAGAGGGGATGGCAGGTTAACAAGAAGGATGCTTAGTGGCTTTGCTGGCAATCGCTAAGCCGCTAAGATCACCTACTGGTTATGAGGAAATCAGTCAGAATGTTGAATTAATCTGTTTTTCAGCTCCATGCTTACAGCATCTCAGCATCTGTCCTACCTGTGGTGTTGTAGACTACATTGTCTACATTGTTGTAAACACTGTTTGCGTGGTAAAACATATACTCAAATTATTTTTTGTCTCTTAAAAGTAATCTCTGGGAAGTCAGGTATTCCATAGTAGTATACAGTAATTCATTTGGCTTTGGAAGTGCGCAGTGGCAATGATTAGGGGCTGGGGATGGTAGGACTATGTTCTACTGAAAAACAATAGCTCAGAGCAGCTCATTTAAAAATAACAGAAGAATTGAAGGTGAACTAGTTCATTTTTGGGACTGTGAGCTTAGTTCAAAATTCCAAACTGTGAGCTACAAATGTGAACTAGTTCATTTTAATCTTTGTGAACTGAACTTTCAGCTAGTTCTTGTGGAGTGTGAAGTTGCACAACACTGCAGCACATTATTTGTGTCTTTTCATTCACTTGATGTGTAATTTACCAGTTTTCTGGAAGACATTTCAAGACTCCCAAACTGGAGGTATGAAGCAAAAAACAACTAAGTGCAACTAACTAATTTCACATCGATATATTCATGAAGAAAAATCATCCACGCAGCAACTTTAGCCCCTGCATATGCAAAATCCCAAAATGTAAATAGTTGTACTTGCAATGTAAATGTCCTAAAATATTTACTTTATGCACATCTTATACAACAGGTACTGTCAGCCGATAAATAATGGATCATACACCATGGGTGCTGTGCGAATGTTACGTTATGCACTGTCTTTGCATGTTACCTTGTTCAACCCGTGTAGGATCACCATGCAAACCTAAAAGTGTGTGTGTACTATACGGTAGGTTTCCTCCCACGCTCTCACATAGTGTTCCATACAATGGCTTATCGTTTCTTGTCTGCACCACATCCACCCCTCTCTCTTCCTTCTCTTCACCCTTCCCTCTTCAACTTCCACTTTCCTCCTCTCCTTAACTGTCTACCCTCCTTCCCTTCCAACCGCCCCCCCTCCTTGCTATAGCAGTACATAGTATTTGCATATCAGTCACTGAGGAGCTGTTTCTCTGGTGGCACTGGTTGTCGCCCTAGAGTATTCTTGTCTGGCATCACAACACAACTCAGAGATCAGAGAGCCGAGCACTGTGCCTCTTAATGGGTAGATCTCCCCCCCACAGGCTCCTCTACCGCGTGCGTTCTCTCCTGCTTTCTAATCCTCTCCTCCCGTCCTCCTCCTCCTCCCCTGCTCCTCTTTGCTCCAATCCGCTTTCCTCTTCCGCTGTCCCCTCTGCAATCCTCTCCTCATCTTTCCTGCTCCTCCTCCTCTCCTCTTCAGTCCTCTCCTTTCCATCTTTCCCTCGCTCTGTACTCCTCTCCGATTCCTCTCTTAACTTTTTTTCTCTCCCTTTCTGCTCTCTTCCTCTCGTGTGCTTGTTTTGAACGCACCAGAACCAGGCCATGGGTCTCTAGGGGTGCCAGGGCTTCTTATATAACATTATAAAAAATTCACACATTGCATGTTCTTATTACAGAGAGAGAAGAAGAAGAAGAAGGAGAAGGGGAGGAGAGAAGAGAGAAGAGAGGGGAAGGAGGGGAGCTGCAACCACACATTAAAAATAACTTGGGAGAGTAGGGGGTGAGGCAAAAAATAAGAGTACAAAACAGCCTTCAGTGCCATTTTGGCAGCCGGCATGTTGAATCCTGCCACCGCGCATGATCAAAAACAAGCTAGCCGGGATATAAACTGCCTCTGAAATTCAGGAGGGAAGAAATGTTGCACAATTCCTTTTCATATCCCTGCTGCATCTACATAATGCGCACTGTGTCGCGCGGTGCAAGCTCATTTCTTCTCTATATTACTTCTGCGGTAGAGGTTTCCTTGTGAAAAAACAATAAAATTACCATCAAATTGATGCCTGTCACACCGTGGCCCTATTTTCACATTATCAATCATCAAAGGGAGGTTATTCTGGACAACATCGAAGGACTACAGTGTACTCTGGTGCCTAATGGTGCGCCACTTACAATATTCCACTATTCAACAGATATGAAAAGATATTCCACACGAATATGATCGCAAAGTCAAGCTTTTGATTCATGAAACCACTCATTTCATGGCTAGCCACAACAAGTCGAATCAAATTTACAACAATGGAGTCATTAGTCGTTTTTTGTTGGGTTTTTTTTCAGTAGGGCGTGTAATGTGGCTGATTTAAAAAGGTATAAAAGCCTGTTTACCACTGCTATTCACAGATCATCTGCAGAGCATGAATTATTAATCGACCAGAGTGTCTCTTTCTCTCGCTTCTCCCTCTCTCTCTCGTCGTTTAAAACACCGCTCACTTCCATAATGTCTTGCAGAAGCATTAGTCATTACTCAAGTACTTGCTGGGGAGCGGAGGACTCTGAGCAAAACGTACAACGTGAAGTGATGTAACCAAACCATTTGACTCTAATGAACATCTGCAAGGTCAAGTCAAATAAGATGGAGAGAGACAGAGATGGGCAGAGAAAGAGACGGTGGCTCTCTCGATTTTTCTTTCTCTCTCTGACCCTTTTCCTGTCCCCTTCACGGTATCTTTCTCTCTAGCTCTGGCTCTGAGCGTACACCCACACCCACACGCACACATACACACACACACACACACACACACACAGCTACATCACCCCTCCTTCTCACATGAGTTTTCAACAATGCCTGTTTTGTCTCTTGGGTGGAGTTAAGGCTTCCACGTACCTCTAAATGTGGACTACCATGGTTGCTTCTTGGCAACAGAGCCCTTCTGCCTGCAATGTTAATGAGGAATTATCGGAAATTAATTAAGATTAAAAAAAGGTCCCAAGGTGAAGGACTTGCTTATTACAGTGCCATGTAAATCTTCTATAATCCGCTTGAACAAAAGAGCCAGCCAAACACTGCGAAAAACGTTAAAATGTGCTGCAGAGTGTATTGTTTATTCCCAAATACGCTCACATGTATAAACATACACATACATTCTCACTGCATGTGCAAGTAGACGTATCTAGGCCTTGAAACACAAATGCATACACACACACACACACACACACACACACACACACACACACACACACAAGTAAGCCCATCTGTCGTTTCCTATACTTGCCATAGAAGCTCACAATGGAGAGAGATGTAGCTGAAAAAAAGGAACAGGCATGCTGGAGCACAGACTGGGGGTGAGCCCCTCTCTTCTGCTAATGAACAGGTGAGGAAAACAGCGACAGCACCGGATTACACCGTGTCACGCAGGGCCACAAATCCCGCATTAGCGACCCATCCTGTGCCGTGTGTCGATCTGCGTCGTTGACTAATGGAAAAGTGCCGAAGGCAATTTTAGAGTTGCCTTTCTGTCCATCATTTGCTGCCAAGGGCTCTGCAGGTTTCACCGCACCAAAAAAAGGTCACACTATTAGAATAAGACTGGCAACCTCCCTTTGGGCTACTTTTTTTATATTTCACAAATGCATGCAGACAATGCATGCTGGGTCACAGTGGCTTGATGTCAGGGGCTTTCCTCCCAAGATGGGTTCGTCATTATTTAAAGGTGAAGAGGCCTGCTGTGTAACCACAATGGACGGAAGCTCAAGGTTAATCTGGGCATGAAGAAGGAGTGGCGCTTCCATGTAATCAGAGTTATGCTTGTTTATTCTCAACTGGTGGCTCATTATGTGGTAGACGCCAGCGGTGCGACGTGACAGTTTACATCAAACATCTCTGTCTCACCCATCATGCATCTCTGGGGTATGGGCCAAGTCCCGTTGAGATCTGGACGCCTGATGCAGAGTCAACAGCAGCCTGGGCTCCAATCACACAACAGAGTCATCACCCACAGACACACACACACGCAGACACAGCAGGAGTCTCCATACTAAATAAGAAATGAAAACACGTGAAATGTAATGAAGCACCGGGACACCAGTTTTTAACATTTCAGCATTCATATCTTACACTTCTAGCATTTTTCCAGATTCTCATGTCACTTCCGTCCTCTTGGTCCCTTTACTTTCTCTCTCTATCCAGGAAGAGGACATTTTATTGATGGTGACAAGATGCTGCAGTGCATCCTGAGGAGCGAGAGCGCCAGCAGGTAGATGAAGGAGCTTAATATCCAAAATCTGTCCAAGCGTGCACCCCTATGAAGTGTTCCAGCATGGAGGATATAAAAATCAAGACACTGTGGTTCTGATGCCATCTCAGGCAGTTTTGATCCTGCTAAAGTGGTTTAATGATAAAATACTGGCACCATAAAAAACAAGAAAGTGGAATTATAAGCCTTGTAATGTTTTAATGGCTGCTGTGTTTATGTCCATTATCAACAAGATATCTGACTTTCTTGATGCCCTCTGTTTTGAGAATGGATGTTCCACATACCTATGCAGTGATATCAAAGTGTAACAAACAGGAAGTTGCGCAATTCTATTACCCCATGCCGAATTGTGCAGATTTTCCACATACTAACCAGCCAGTCCGACACCCCGAGGCCAATAAAAGATTTCTTTATGAAAGGAAGCATTCTGTGAGAGCGGGAAATACCAAAGAAAGTCATGTTGAGCCTATTTCTAAAATGGCTGTGAGAAACATTTTTTTCTCCGTCTCCTATTTTAGGAAGCAATCTCATGTTGGAAAATTAGCATTTCTTTGCGGGAGAGAGTCATTAATTCGGAATGATTGTGGAAACCGTGCCATTTGTTCCAGTCTTGTGACTTTTAATGCACCACAGACACAGGTTTGTTGCACAGGGGAATGATAATGGGAAACCACACTGTAATTCTCTGGTTCCAACAACAAATTCAAAGATACAGCAGTGGCACCGGCAGAGGCGGAGACACACTTGCATACCTAATAAAAATAACGGTGATCAGTAATAGATTTCTAATGCCCAGTATCCATTTGCCATTTATTTCCTTAATGTCACACCTAGCTCCTGAATGTACCTTCAGTCCTGACATTTGGCTTGAAAATACTGAATATGTTCACTTAGTATTTATCAGTTCAATGAATTGACATTTTAACAGTGAATGCAGAAAATAACCAAATGAATTCTACTCAATGCAAATGTAAACGCTGATGACTAATGCATGCGATTTGAGTTTTGATGACAACAGTTTGCAGAACAAGCTGTTGGTAGAGTCAACACTGCAGAAATCTATATGATGACCTCGGAATACTGTGTTCTGGCAAAACTGCTGAAGTGTGTATGAATGCAATGAGCTGGATTTAACTGGATCCATATAATACATACATTTTTCCCATATCCTCATGTTAAAATTCATAGATAACAGCAGCAACTCCTTCATTTTGGACAAGCACCTGTCAAAACTGCGTCGGCATACCACTCTGTTAGATGGATTCCTAACTTCCATTAAATATATCTGTCTGTCCGATGTGGCAGGAATGCACTGGATAGCTCCCACCTGCAAATACATGAATTTCAGCCATGAGTAGTGAAGTGTGTCCTATACAGCAGGCATGCACACCGTATAGTCCCAAACTGCAAAGCTTTGAATTTCAGCCAAGAGTAACCATTTAATCTTAGCTGTCATCAACAAAGCAAAGAACTGGAGAGGCCATAGCGTGAGTCTGTATCAAACCAATTTACCCACAACCCTACCTGGGCTGAAAAGAGCCCACTGAAGCACATTTTGCTGCTTAACTACACAAAATGGAATATTCAACATATCAGTTTTTGATATGGGTGGCAAGTTATCAAATTGCTCTGGCAGCCTCACTGTATTTTAAGTCGCTTAATATTATCCAGCAAGGCAAATTGAATAATGTGTTCGTTTATATTCAACTCAAGGGAAGCAAAACGCAATTTATTCACACTGTATAAAAGCACCCCAAAGTCTCTTTGAATAGATGTTTTCAAATGGACAAGGATGCCTTGGACCTTTTTTGGAAATCGTCACTTTAAAGCTGTAAAAAGCATCGCCGACGTGTAAGCTATATACTGGGTTGGACATTTGAAAATTCAATGAAAACTTAATGTGCTGAGAAGCAGGCAGCCACCCATTCACACACAGAGACAACCAAGTCACTGAGGCTTCAACGGGGTGGAACACAGCATCAAAATGGAGACATTTTCCTTCATATATTTCACAAGGCTACTGAGGTTTTTTTTTTCATTGTGGTTAACACTCTGTAACTGGTTAAAGACCCTGATAAAGGCTAAAAAAGTACGATCACTTTCTCATGTACACCCTGAAAACAAATAATACATCATCAAAAGAAAAAAACATGTTTTGCCTTCTTGTTTTCACAATTTTCTATCACCCTTTGAAAAACTCTCACTCTGGTTGTCATAATTAGAGTTCCAGTCTACTTCCTGGTGTAAATGACATATGAATGCTCTGACTGGCTGACAGTATGCACAGTTAATGAGCTGGACAAAATCTCAGTGTGTCCATTGCTGCTAGGTGAAGATTCAATCATGGATTCTTATTTGTTACGCAAACATAGGAATAATGGCTTACAATTAATCGTACCAGTATTGGGAGGGTTCGGCTCTCATTCCTTTATACTTTGTATCATTTAACCATCAAAAACTGATAAAAAAAAAAAAGGATGAGTGTTATTAATAAATATCAAAGCTTTTCTAGCTGAGTTAAAAGTCATTTCATTGGATCTTTAAATCTTTTCAGCCTGGTATTTAAACTGAACAAATGTAATATCACTGTAGGACTTTAGTATTTTACCCCCGGTGCTCTTGTCTGGGCCCTGATCCATAATTTAACTACAATAAGCGCTGATTCACAGTACAACTGTTTAAGAACTCTATATAAACTTTTATTATTGGTATAGAGCTTAAGAGGATGTTTTTTCTCTTATTTAAAATAAAATGCTGAATAATGTTTAATTTTGTCATTAAAGTCTTTTTTTGTGGATTCAACAAAAAGGCTTGGCCCTCAAACTCCTCATATCTACTTGCCAACTGATGTTGCCTGCCACGTTGTATAGAGTATAAAGGAGTCTGTACGCAACAGCAAAGTAAAGCAAAATCATCACCGGCGCAAATCTATCTAAAACACACCGGAGCCATTACAGGCCACATTAAAACAGTAAACAAACATTTGCACCAACTAGAAATAAAAAATGCTGATTCAAAACACCCTCCTGGACTGTTTTCTGCCAACTCTGCAGGTGTGTGAGGGATTCTTTTTTTTTTTTTTTTTTCCTGGGCCATTTAAATGAATCAGTGTCATGCATGACCGGCGCCATCAAGACTCGATGAATACTTTTGCACATGAAAAGCGAAGGT
>OMLB01011765.1:5568-46242 GCA_900302555.1 Myripristis jacobus | reverse complement strand
AGGCGGCAGTGAATCCATTAGCCTTGCTATGTCTCACTGACTCCATTGTTTTACACTGTTTCCTGGCAGCAGTGGATTCACCTCCACAATTCTGCACGGAGACAGAGAGGAGGCAATGAAAAGGATGAGCCCGGGCCACACAGAGATTTCAACGGGAGACAGCACAGCAAGGAAATGTAGTGTGAGGGGGTTTGTTGTGTTTGTGCGTGTGTGGGGGGGGTGGTGGGTGTGCAGACGTGCGCTGGTGCACACATGTGTGTACAGAGGGTTAGAGGGCGTGCTGGTTTGCAGTGGTATGTAAATCAGGCCATTGTCATTCGTGCTTGGGGATTGAGGTCAGTGTGACCAAGGGCCAAGCACAAAGCAGACAGGAGCCAAAAAATTATCTTAAAACACAGATTGACCAGATTTCCTGGTATTAGGGACACAGATAAGTACTGTAACTCTTTAATGATACTGTACCCTCTGCTACATTGCACCTTTTTGTTATGTCAGCTTCAGGAAATGATCCAAACACTAACCTAAAAAAACATGAATTTCCATTTGTATCGATTGTGTTTCGATTTGGTTCCAATTTAAATAAAGACAAAACTACGCTAATGAATCTAATTATCAATTATTATCAATTAAAGATCATCCAGCACAACCTCTAGGCAATATTTTAATCTAGTTGTTAGCAACTTAATTCATTTCATTTCTTGCATTTATCTACATGTTCTATATCCTTCGCACATGTAAAATGAGTAAGGTGTGCAAAGAGGATTTTTAAGTGTAAGTAAGTAAGTAAGTGCTGGTGTAAATGTATACAAAAAGGGTCATTAAAAATCAGAATCAGCAACTGAATCCAAAATACAGTATTTCAATAAATATGAATTTAACTAAAAGTCAAATTACTACCTTAAAGAAAATATTCCAAGAAGATGACGTGGACAAAAAGGGTACTTGGTTACGTTAATGTGAGTAATTAGTTATTTCCAACCCTGTTCATGGCAAAGCTGAATTGTATGAAACACATTTGGGCTGACAGGTCCTCTTTGGATGAAACTGGTCAGATGCAAGGTCAACAAGGCCCTTAAAATTTCACCCAGGGGTGTTCTACTGCCGTGGGAACATCCCAGGGTGAAATTGTCTAAGAGAGCTCCTGAGGCACTGTGCATCAATGCGTCCCGACTGTGAGCACAGTAAGGAAAACTCAATAATTATTATACTGGGGACACTGTCTCTCAGCACCCAGGTAACAGGTTTTTAGGGGCCCTCTTGACATTTTGTATTCAGCTGAGACGCCGAGTGCAAAGAACGTCATTAGAGCCACATGCAGACACAAGATCTGCACAGTTAATGACGCCAATCTGGGACACAGTATGCTGAAGTGGAACATTCAGGCCTTCAAAATTTAGGCATTATGAGAAAAGAAAGAGGCTGGTCATAATCATCCTGTAGTTAAGATGGTTGTTAAAAGTCAAAGAGATAATGGGAAATATTCAAATTGAGACATTTCCACAAAAAAAATGCACTTCAAATGATTCAATTGATTATGAAAAGCTTGTGACAAACACAAGACAATCAAAGTACCTCATCATTCAAGACATTTGATTAAATTAAGTCCTTTGTCACATACAGCACAGGGACAGACAATGTGATTCTTCATTTGGGGCGATGCTCTCTTGTGCTATGCTCACTAATCTATTCAGCCATTGGCGATGGGCAGAATTAACAGAACGACACCCTGATGAGAATGAACAGAAGAGGAGTCGGTCTTGGAAAGAGAAGGAAAGGTCATCCGGAGTGATGAACCCTCCAGGTCAGGTAGCATCAAACTAGGCATTGATCACTCTCCTGTATGGATCCAACTAATCAAGCCTGTGTCTTTGCTTAATATACCTATTTGTTCACAGGGCTCACACACTCACTGATGGCTGCTGACACCAGACTATGTCAAAAAACAGACTTCCAGGCAGGTATGCAAGCACAAATACAAACAAGTAAACATACTGTGCAAAGCTGTGAGCACAAACACCACAAATATCCATACACAGGCATAAGCCATTGTATGCACACATCGACAGACTCACTCACACTCACACACACACACCGGCCATTGTCCAACGTTAAATGAGGCCTGCAATCCGACACACTGGGCTTTAGTACTGAAGATTGCGGCTACAGGATGGGTGTCGCAGTCCTAAATGAGTCCAAGTGCCCAAATGGGAAAACTGTGGTCCTAAATGAGGCATTACTAAAAGAATTTGGATTCCTCCCACTGCACACAGAGAGGCTGGAAAATAATATTTTATTTAGAGTTTAATTGCAGCTCGTGGCCCTGAGTGCCCCATCAGACAAACTATAATGGAATCTAATATGATCGTAATGGTTACTGTCTTCACTCTGCTTCTCTGTGTGATCCAAGAGCATATGGCACTGAGCACGCTTAGCGTTTGTCCCTTCCTTTTTCATAAAATGATGGATAGTAAGGCAGTGAGTGGAACCCTAACAAGACAGATGCACCATCGTTTACATTTAAACTTAAGGCATTTATCTGAAGCTCTTACACAAAGCAGCATATATTACAATATATGCAAAAAATACGGGCTTAAATTCCTAAAAAGGCAGCATTAGGTGTATCCAGAAGTAAGGGGTCCCAAGTGTCAAAACAACTGCATATAGTCAACAGAAGCAACATTCTGTGCCTATGAAAAATAAATATGGAAAAGCTAAGCAATGGAAAGCAAGCCAACACTTTTTTCCCCACACAAAATACACAACAAAAACAATGAACACTAACCAGCTTGGCTTTTGCTGTGCTGTAACAGTCAAAGACAGGTCAAAGAGACTGTGCTGCTCTGCTGCAGATTGGGAAGTCATGTTGCTTCCCTTATTTGGAGAAATTATGGTAATTTTTTGTACCTTGGAAACTTTACTGCATGTTGGATTTTGTCATTTCAACACAGTGAATTTTTCCAAGTGATTACAAAAAAAATGCAGTAAAATGATGGCTAATCCCATTAAAAAAGAAAAGTCAAGGTAAAAAAGTCAAAGGTATGAAACAGGGATTAAAACTTCTTACATTTTTTTAGATACTTTCAAATTGCATTTAGACATCCTTTCACCATTTGTATCACTTTGAAATCGCTTTCTGATTGAAAATGTAGAGCCTAGTCTACGGTGAAGCCACTATTCTACAAATAATTGGCTGAAACTGCTTCAGAGCCAAGGAAACCATGTGACTTCTCTGCTCATTATTGTATGTCTGCCTCAACTGCCCTCGAGTTTCACTCCCACAGTGGGATTTGTCATGGGGTTGGTGTCCACTAGGCTGGCTATGGCCTTACTATCAGTCACCACAGTAAAGAATCAATCCCTCGAGTAGCCTTTGAGCTCTCCCTTTGTTGCCACAGAAATATGTTCGGGAAAAAAGGGCATGGACACCAAACATCTTGATGGCCCTGCCAGAATCTCATCAAACCGAGCCCCAATTCATCAAAAGGTCACAATATATCAACAACATGAAAAGTCTTTTGTTTTGACATTACACTTTTTTCTAGTGAACACCATGCTTTTTTTCTTAGAGAAGATAACGATGGTGTTGCGAGACAGGCGAGAACGCCGGAGAAGTGATTGTCAGGAGGAGGGAGGCATGCGGCAAATGACATGACACACTTCCAAAGGCATGCTGGCGGAGACAACAATCCACCCACATCTTTATCTGTGATCAAAGGAAAGATTTATTATTCTCTGCATTTGTAGCCCACCCTCCTTTCTCTATCTCCCAGCCTCCTTGCACATTATCTCTCCAAGTTGCGGCTATCAGGCTGAATTTGTCGGCTGACATTTTCGACCCTCCACCAGCGAGGCGTACGAGACTAAAATTTCCCCAGAGTGATGCTTTCATCAGGCCACTGTCTGTCTTGACCTCTCGCAACTTCTCAGTATTCTGGCATAAACATGGCTAACGCGTGCTACCCCCTAAATCTCCAGGCTATCAAAAGATGCACGGGCACAACCTCACGGATTGCCTGATTTTCTGTCATCCCCAAGTGTGTTTTGAGCACGGCCAAATTTTGTAGTCACAGCTGACAGAGAGACAGTCAGGCAGGCTGGATGGACACAAGGGGAAATGGGTTAGCAGTGGCTGAGGCAGCGGTGATGGGCTTGAGGTCGAGATAGGAGGGGAGGCTAGAATGGGGGGTAGCAGTTCAGTGAGGTGGCGATATTAGAGGGAGCAGATGTGTGGAGCATATGGAGCTAGTCCAGTCCAGAGCTGCCAGTCTCAACTTGTTCAGGGCGCCCGATCACAGTGACGGACGCCGGGTCTGCCCCCTCCAATCACAGAATGAGCTGGCATCAGTTCCCCTCAGGCAGCATCACAGGCTCTATACTGTGAGCAAACACATATGACAAATACGAACACACAGATGCTACATACGTAATGGTGTAAGCAAAGCATCAACGGAATTATAGCCCTGTATTATTATCTTTCTGCATTTGTCTGTGTTGATGTTTGCCTCCTTTAACACACATGGAAAGCAGTGAAACCAAATTGTCTTCAAGTATCAGTGATCAAAAAACATTAAATGGTACAGTATTTATGTGCAGCACCCACCTCTTCCCTTTGCAGAAGAGTTATTTGGATCATTATCAGAGTTCTTTAAAACCGCCTCCCTTGAAACTCTCACTGATTGCAGAATATTTTACTTAAAATTGCTATATTTTGTGAGCTCCCCTCTTCCCTGGCTGACAGAATATCACGCTGGCAAAATGTGTATTAGCACAGTTAATATCCTACCTGCTTGTGAGAGACGGAGCGCCATCACGGACTTAACTTTATTTAACCAGGCAGGTTGTGTAACAACACATTCCCATTCACAGTGACAGCCTGGCAGAGATGCTGCAAAGGCAAGGGTGTTTTCCCACAAACACACACACACCGCAAGATGCCCAAAACTACCACTGATGTCGTTGAGGTAAAGTACCTTGCTCAAACACAGCTTGGAAGTGTTCTGTGTGTTTCCTTCACCTGTCCTGTGCAGAGTTTGCCTGCTGGTCCTGGGCATTTGAAAACACAACTCTTTAAACCACAAACACACTTTCTTTTCCATTATGCTACCACTACCCAAAAACTTCATATTGGTTTTCTAGCAGACTGGAACCAATCTGTGTGGCAGGAAGCCTTCCCCAAAGCCAGTGCCAGACTATCTCTGTCTCACAAACTGTAAACACGCACAGCTAAAAAGGCTTCAATTTGTGCTTCCGTTCCAATGCATACTGCAGCTGCAATCCCAAATTCATATGAATAAGTAATCCATGATATATGCCCGTATGGACAATGCAAGCACAGTATGGTTTTGCTGTGAAACAGATTATATGCCAACATTTTATACGAATAAAGTATTACCTTCCACACGTGCACATTGCTATAGGCCACTGCTAAATAGAAAATACATTTGCATGTCTGAAACCATGCATACACCAAATAGTGCATTGGTAGCTATGTGTAGGATATCTGCCACGGATCTGTAATTATGTATTCATTATAGATGTAAGGGCTTTTCACACTGCACAATTTTGTCTTAAATCAGGGCTACTGGTAGCCCTCAGTGTGGCTCTTACCCCTGTGCTAACAAGCATTTCACAGAAATCCAAAGCAGGTTAACCCTGATTCTAACCTAGATAGCTTTGTTCCCAAGAAGGGTTGGCCCCAATTTTTAAGGGGTTATCTACTGAAAATTGAGTAAACCCAGGGTTAATTGTTGCCAGTGTGAAATCGGGTTAGAGTTCAGAATGACAATTGAATCACATTTGTGTTGTCCAATCAAACTCGCTCAAGTCATTTTGTCACTCTGCTTGTGTGTTTTTGTTGCTGAAGCCAACAGAAGACAAGGCCTCTGTGAAGATACCTTTCTTTCCATCACCCATGAGATAGCTAGCTTGTGAATTACTTCTGCCAGCACTCCTTTTTCTGGGCTTTCCTCTTTAAACCCTCCTGCGCCCTAGTTGTCCCCATTTCTCATTGATAGCAAAGGTAATTTAAGCTAAGTAAATACTGTCTGCACTGCAAATACAGAATATGATTCCATATATTCCATTTCAGAATGGCTCAGTATACGTTTCTTCAGATTTTTATGCTAGGGAGTTTATTTTGGTTCAGTTCACTGTCTTTGCAGCGTGATGACACAGAGCCAAAATGATTTTAAAAAAAGTTAAAAAACTGAGATAGAATACAATGATCAAACAAAGAAGAGAAAAACAATGTTCTGTTGATGTGTTTAGGTTTAAATACAACCCCTTAGGGCTTATAGACACATCCCATCTCAAAACAAACAAAAGAATCAAACAAACAAAAAAATCAACATGATGCAAGCGAACTGGGTAAGAGAGTCTCAGTGACAACAAAATGCAACATGGAAGAAAAGAGTGCCACAACATTAAAATGCATACAATGGCAAGTTAGGGCAATAGAGTAAATTAAAATTGTCCTGGTGAAGAAAAAGAAGTCACAGGGTATGCGAGTGTGAGGTAGTGAACTGGCAAAAGTGTGTATGAACATGGGAGTGTGCTGATATGTGCCTGTATGTGTTTTCACTGAAGGGAGGGACAGAGAATTGAATGTGCAAGTTACCGTTGAGAAAATTCATGCAGTTTGGTTCATGGGACAGGCCTGAGACTATGAGTGAAGTTGTTATGCTATACAGATTTATTGGAAATGTGAATGTAACTATTTCACAGTTGAAATCCCCTATCTCTTGAAGAGAACCGACAGTGAGTTGCACGAAATCTGTGGTGCAGATTGTCAGTGTGTCTGGTGTGGTGAGGATGAACTTGTGAATTCAAATGAAAGAAATCTTTGAAGCGCAAATAAAGGCACTGTGGCTGATGAATGTATCTCTAAAAATGAAAGTTTGACGGATTGGAGTTTCAGTCACACAGCCATTTCTCAGAGGCAGAGCCGCTCTGGAAACAGAGATGATCTCATCGGTTGGGTTCAACCTCACTGGATGGACAGAGCCAAAGAAATTTTTCCAGAGTGCAAGTACCTGACAAATCTGAAGGGCAAAATATAGTCAAAATATAGCTAAGTCAAAATGATAAATGGCAATGGTAATGGCTTAATTTTTCATTCTTTCACAATCTTGGAAAGTCAGCTAACTAGCAAACCCAGCTAATTAGGTCTTAGAACTATATGGGATATTAAGCCAATCTACTTAATATGGATAGCAATAAAAGTGCAAGCCTTCATACTATTAGTGACCTCCTCTCTTACCCCTTGATTTTTTTTTATAAGCAAACCTGAAACCTGTCTTATCCTGAAAAACTACTTCTTTTTGGTAAGTATTTATGCTGACAAAACGCTGATGAATTGTGGCATATTGACCTAATCTCTTCTACAATAAATGGATCTTGAAGAGACCTGTATGTCTAAGCCCATGCAACTACAACAGAGTATTTAAAGACGTTCCTAATAAACCAAACCATCGATTTTGCTACTCAACACTTTGTCACTTTATTGCAGGCAGGCTAAATATGGCTTTTCATGCTGAAATTTTCATCAGTCTGGATGATTAAGGTGAAAAAAGCAGTCTCTAATCAATTGTGGTCCGCCACTGGAAACCACAGAATAGAAAACAAATCAATAGAATGAAAGAGAGATACTGATAGGCTCTTGCACTCTCTGTATGTGGGGTGCATGCACTGTTAAATTTCCCATTCGTTGATTCATTTTTCAAAATAATACAGTAATAATATCAATGATAGTAGTAATAATACATGTTGATTTGTACTGGCCTTTTTAAGAGTATTTTTATACCAAACATGGAGCACTTACTAGTTCAGCTGAACGGGTGACCGCTGAGCCATTTCGACATGTGTGCATCACACAACTGCACCAAGATCACCTGAAAGCATGGGTGTTGGTATTCTTCCAAAAGAGCTGCTGTGAGCTTCATAAGGAGTGAGAATGTAATCTGAACCAGCTACAGGAAACAACCCCAAACCGCAAGGGTTTATGGGTATAAGGAGACAGATGTTGACATCTGAAAGCCAGCAGTGGTTCAGGCTTCTTTGGCACAAGCACAGTCAAACTGCAGTGTGGGCAGATGCTCATCATATTCAGTAATTTCTTCATTTGTTCTCAACTGCTACTAGCACCAGAGAAGGTAAATTACAGGAAAGAAAAGAGGCAAGTCCATCACGCTTAGTTTAATCTAACAAGACTGAAATCAGATTTAGTTTGACTCATTGCTGCCATGAAAATCTCACACCTCGCAGGGTGTCAGATTACCAAAATTGTCCAATAAACAAGCTATTTGTGAGTCTGTGTGACTTTTTGTTTAGAAGTAAAGCTTTCTATGAATTTGTACTCCAAAAAAGTAAACTTTTCACTCCACTGTGGTTTGCGCCAAAGGAAAAAAAAAAAAATCTGTGGCTGTGATCGCACCCTTGGAGTGTGCTTGTTTGAGTGAATATCCAGAAATTGTGGGATGTTTAAATAGAAAAAGATGGGGACAGAAAGGCCAGTAAACACTTTCCCTTTCTTCCCCGTGTACAGGGTGTTCCTCTGCGTGAGTCACTGCATGTGGATTTGTGTAGTGAGCAAACCGTATCGATTGTTGTGATGATAGTGGGTTTGCAGTGGGTATCTTTAAAGATAACACACTCCTCCAAGAGCCTGTTTGCTGGCAAAGAGAAGTTAGCAAATATATATGGGAACACGGGGAAATTGGGTAGACAGTGTAAATTATTAAAGTCCAACGATAAAATATTTTCAGTCACACACACAAAGCAAGGAATCTTCATACATATCTGAAATATGGCCTTTGTTACTGATGGCCTATTCACAGCATGTTTAACCCTGATACAAAATCCACTAAAGCTGCAATAGCCTGGTAAAGAATAGCCTTACGCCACTAAATTTAAGAACTAATATTATTCCTATTGTCCAGGACAGTCCGATCAATACTGATGAAAACAACAACTCTTTCCAAACGGCAAGAAACAGCAGGATAAAACTTAAACCTATGATTGAATT
Organism: Myripristis jacobus; assembly: GCA_900302555.1. Lineage (NCBI taxonomy): Eukaryota > Metazoa > Chordata > Actinopteri > Holocentriformes > Holocentridae > Myripristis > Myripristis jacobus. The sequence continues at coordinate 37,220 of OMLB01011765.1, read as the reverse complement.
GGACCATACCAGCAAGCAACGGGCTGTCATTTTTCCAAATTCATTCTCTGCTGTGCTGCTCGAGATTTTGGAGCTTGATAAGAATGCAGGTTCACTTCTTATTTCGCTGGTAAAGGTGACTGCCAGAACACCCAGGGGGGTTGTCTGGGGTTACGGGAACATTTCCTGACAATTTTCTAGCTCTTTCCTTTCTGCTGCATACGTAACAGAATTGGCCATGTGTCACTCCAGAATGTGACATAAATGTAATAGACATTTAACCTTGTGTCTGCAAGAGCACTATGTAAATTCATTGGCTTTGGGTAAATAAAGAGTGTGTAGCCTTGGACGAAGAGTAAACCAGGGGTTAAAGACTAAGTAAACCTGGGCTAAAAATGTGAACTGTGTAAAATCTCCTATGAAGGCTCAAGTGCTGTGGCGAGGACTCTGCGTGAACATATCAGGTCCGGGTGGATATCTGAGAGTGTTAGAAGTGTTAGTGTGCGTATGTGTGTTTGCGTCGGTGTATATCTCAGATTGTGTCAAGTGTGTCACTGTCACAGCACAGTAAATGTGTGACTGTCGTTTGGACAGCAGAGACCCGCCGTGTCCTGATGTTTGCACAGCCGCCCACTCCAATATGTCTGCAGAGCCATGCGAAAGCTGTTGGAGGCACAGAGAAAAAATATTCAAGGAAAAATGTTTTCCTGAGGCAGTGATCCTTGGCTGATCAGTAGGCTGAGCGCTCACAAAGACACAAGCTCGTACGTGTCCGCAGATACATGTATGTGCACTGGACCCAGACACAAATGTAAGAAATCAAGTGTGCATTTACTCACCTTAAGTTCAATGCCAGTGTCCAGTTTAGGGAAGTTTACTGTTTATTTCCATATATTTCAAGGCAAAATTCCAATTATTTTAATCTGCTGGTGTTGCCTGACATTTATCTACTTTATTATCATGACACTTTACAGTTGCAGAGTGAACCATTCCCGAAAATGACCATTTTTTGACTTGGGGCCATTTATGAAGCAATCACAGTGAGCATAAATGTACCACTGACCCCTTTAGCTTAATCCAAAGAGGTTAATGTATTAAAGATGGAACCCTTCCAAGCAGTAAAATACAAGGACATTCTAGTGAACATTTACTTTTACTTTTAACACTTTTACGTGCATAATAATAACCATGAAATATGTCACAGCTCGAAAACTTGTGAATTTTGAATGAACTTTTACCACTGTGCAACTCCATTGGGATATTTGTCTTTTCAGCTGAGTAGAGGATTTGAAAGCTTCCTCAGCTAGTGCGGGTGGGCACACACACACACACACACACACACACACACACACACACACACACACACACAAACACGCAAGAGACTTCTCGCATTTACCTTCCGAAAGAATCATCCAAGCACAGTGTACTTCTTGGTACTTGACATTTACATAAGAAAACATAATTTACTTGGCAAACCTTTATCAGGGCATTGTCAGTATGTTCCTTGTTGGCAAAATGAACAGTGTACAAGTGTTATGCATCCACTCAACAAAACCTCACCTCCCAATTCTTTCTGCATTGTAGACTGTGTTCACACTACAGTAGTATTAGCAGCCTAAATACATGTTTTGCCTACCTGTGACACAACAAATAACTTGGAGCAATGCACTGTAGTGAGTTTGACCGTCTAGATTTTACATCACGTGTTCTGGCACAGATCACTGTTGTGGTCTTTCTGTGATGGTGCACTTCAGAAAAACATGTAGGAAAGCAACTATAATGAAAGTCATCATCATCATCATCATCATCATAGAAAGTGTCATCTGATCAAATCTGCACAAATTCCACTCTCTAGCGCCTGATTCCATATCTGGTCCATCTGGAGGTCTGGATCTGTGAAATGGGTCTGATTCACACCCATATTACCCAATTTCCCCTCGGGGATCAATGAAGTACTTTTGATTTTGATATTTACTGTAATGAAACTGTAGTCCATTCCAGAGTCAGTTGCTATGTGGGATCAAAGGTTCAGCATATTTGACCCAGCAGTGTCTGAGATAATGTGTATGAAGCTTAAGGCCCTGTTGGCCAGGTGGTGGCGCTGTACTCAACCAATCAGGTCTATATTCAAAATGCCAGATCCTAAGGTCAAAATCCATTATTCCCCCGAGTTTCATCAAAGACCGGCCAACAGACCATGGCTCAGCAATCTCATATGATGGATGGAAGGGACCCATTCTGTAGTCCCTTCCCCAAGCTTCGATCATGGCTGACAAAAAAAGTCTGAGTGGAGCTTTAAGGCTGGTAATGTGAACGCAGCCATTCACACTGAGCTTAAGCTTTCATCTACAGTGGCCTTGAAGGGACACTCAAAAACATTTCCATTATAGGAGAGAACAGCAGGGCACACATGGGCAATAGCGGAGGCAGGGCTGTATACTGAATCAACAGAGGTCTATACTGCGGCTTGGGCAAACATACAGCAGAGCCAACACACAGATGTACACACACACACACACACACACAGCCATAGTGGTCTTCGGTATGTATGCTGCAGGGACAGGGGGAATTAAGAATGGGGGCATGCAGTCAGATGTGGGGGTGGGGGTCACCTATGAGGTTTTCATATAATTGCGGGGACAGAAATCACAAACATAGTGACCAACCAAAAATATACAGTACATAAGGCTGCTTCTCTCATGTGGCAGGGAATAAGAGCAAAAATGGGCCAGGGGGTGAGGCTTAGATGTGATTGGTTGAGAAAGGAACAAATGCGTGCCCTGTGCATGGGATCTGGGTGGGTTTGGTGCCAGGAAACTCCATGCCAGCGGCTGCAGATGAGGGAGCAGGGGCACTGGCAGTGGCAGGCACTCCTATGCCCAGATATACAGCTCTTTGTGCTGTTGCCCCTGGGAAATGCCTGTTTTTCATTGAATGACAGGGCTGTGTGCAAGATTCAACTTAGAAGTGTATAACTTCACAAAATGTCCGTGTGATGGAGCCCTGAATGGGCTGTGGAAAAGCTGCTTTCTATTCATTCTTCTGTTTATTATGCTGGCAACGGTCAAATTTGCCAGGAGACATCGTCCTCTGTGGTTTTCAATTCACTGGCCTTCCTTTGTGGGACAGTGTCACATATTATCTTCCGCATTGTGTGGATTATTTCTATTGTGGTATAAATACAAAAAAGCAATGTGCATTTACATGCACATTGATATCCCTACATAATTCAGGATATTGAATTATGTAGGGCTTTTTGAGCTGTATTTCATTTACAACAACTCTGATAACATTATATCCCAATTATAGGAAAACTCAATATGATGAGCTGTGATATGCTGATATTTGCTGGGATATTGAGGCGTGTCATCACTTTTTCCAATTTATAGCTGTATTCTGCAGTCTATGCAAGCCTTGTTTCCAAAATTCAGAATATTTATTGTTTTTCCAGGTATACAGGGATATTCTTCATCAGATGTAAAGAAGAAAAATGACTTCAAAGGAAAATTTCACTATTCTTACATTATGTTGTATCACCAATCTGATGTTCAATATACAGAGTATTAATTGATTTAATTTTTAGTTGTCCCCTGCTTCCCTCTACCTGCTTCTTGTATTTCTGTTTGTGATTTCCTAAATTTCCCAGAATGCCTTCTAGCTACCCTCAGAAAACAAGCATGAAGTTCTCATATTCAGCTGTGAGGTACACATGTAGGTGGAGAGAGCAAAGGCGACAGCAAGATTAAGTGGTTTTTTTGGGGGGGTTTTTTGCATTAAAGAAAAAAATCAAGAATTATACCTCTTACTCAAAGCACAACATGTCTTGTAGCTGCAATGCATTCTGGGCTAGTGTCAATGGAGAAAATGGTTTACATCCTTTTTTAGGCGGTAGTAAAGAAGTCGACATTACAGCAGTGGCATTTAACTTCTGCACCCACGCATTTGAAAACAAATTCTCCTGAGGATTTTTTACCTTTACAGTTCATCTTTTTTATAAGATTGAACAATAAAAAAAGATTTCCAGGAGGTCAAAGAAGCAAAGAAGAAATCATTCAACTGTTGGTTGATAATAATATGCTAGCTAGGTCTATCCACAGCACTTCAATTGTGGGCAATTAAAAGTAGTCTTTTTAAATGATGATGTTATGGTTGATTTGTAACTACTAACTACTACTAACTTCTCACGACTAAAAACTGCTTGCACTGCAAATACAAGTGAGTCTTACTCGTATGCCACAGCAGCAATGGCAATGTTGCTGAGGGCAAAATACACATTTCAGTCGCCGGATTCATCTTTGCACTGCACACAAAGGCACTCGATGTGGCTGAATTAAAATCTACTTCATCAAAACTTTGAAAACATAGTTGAAGTTCTATGGTCCCAAAATAGACCGGCAACTTTTTTGTAGTCAATCCAGAATCAACATGAGTCTTCATACTATTCATTACTCCTCATCTTATGGCCAAAACCCCACAAAGCAATATTATTAATCTCGAGGAGGAGGGTAATTTATTTTCCCTGGCATGTAAAGATAATTAAGCAGGGGGGCGGACTGGATTTTGAAGGAGCTCACTTGTTGCCGCCTCACATGTCTTGGCATCAGTCCCAACACTTTGAGTTGATGTCAAAATACAATTACTCACCCAATAAACCACCCCTCTGTTCCTGTGGGAAGCACTAATCTGCATTCTGCAATATCACAGTTTAGACCCATTTGAATGAGTGCAGGATGGACTTTTGTGTGCAATTAATAAGCTATGAGGCATCTTGTAAAACCATGCAAGCTCGTCCTTCAAAGCATGGTATTTCAAAGCAAGGTGCCTCTTATTTTTTCAATTTTCTTAGCACAAAGGACTTCTGTACTCATTACATTCAAATTGTGCCTTTGTGGGTGTGTATGCATGCATGTGTGTGTATATGCATGTCTGTGTGTGCCCCCATCATGCTCCAATTTCATTCCACTTCTGAAGCTCAGAATAACCTTCAAATTTCACGCAAGCTGTTCAGACTCCCTGTTCTTCTCTGGCTTCCCTGTTTACACACTGGCCATGGGACGGAGAAGAAGGACAGGCAACAACTCTGTCACAATGGGATCAGCATGATTTAAGGGCACCCATTCAGGCACAGAAGTAGACAAATAATGATCATACACTTTCAAACATAAGGCAGCTTGCCATGACTTTGAAAACTAGGTCATGACTTCAAGTTTTATGGACAGTTTTCACAAAATGAAACATTTTTATGGAACTGTCTGGTTGACTTTATGACTTAAAAGTGTCTAGAATTACATCTCAAGTACACATATTATACTCGATTTGATGTGATGAATAGCTGCACGGAAAGCTACTGTCCTACATGAGGCAAATAGAGAAAAGGCGAGAAAATGCCCAGTCTTGAATTGCAAATAAACCTTTAGGTTTTTCATAAAACATAACCTTTAATAAAATTACAATTTTAAAGTGAGAGAACTGATAAGCCCATCACCTCTGTGACCACGACACCTTTTTTTTTTTAAACAGTACCTGCTAATTCTTTAGCGCACTGTGTACATCAAAGCCCCACTATGCAATTTTGAAGATTTGAACACCCAACATTCCTGTGAAAAGTCAGTAAACTGAATGTAACATACTTGTATTCACCAAATCTGTGATTGCCTCATAGAGAATACTTTAAGATAAAGGAAGACTTTTACTGATACAACATGCATTTTTAAGTTTGTCTTAGTTGCTCATTTTGTTTTTTTGTTTTGTTTTGCTTTCTTCTCAAATCAGGCACATCTATGGGATTTCAGCTGCGGCATGCTCTTGTCTACCACAGCCACACTGTGTGATTTAGGCTGTGAAGACTGGTGTGTTTTTACATAAAAATAATGGGAAGGGCTTAACTTGCAGTGTGTCATAATACACATATGCAGGTTATGTGGTCGTTAAAGATTCTGTATTTTCTAATGCACATTAGAATTACATCATAGTGACATTACAAAATATTGCAATATACTACAATGCATTGTGAATCTTGTTTTCCCACATAAATGTCCTGTTTACATAATATGTTATGAGACATTAATGTGTTAAGGAATTCATTATGCCACAATGCATTTTTAAGTAATCCAGTAATTTATCATATTATCTAAAGTGTCATCAAATTATCTGTTATGAGTCATGACAGCTAACAGTATGCATCTACACTTACTGAGATGTAAATGTGTTGTTGGTATGGCATTTTGATGACCTCGTCATACACTCGTCATATTGCTCAAGGAAGATCAGATAAAACCAGTACATCATTATAAATGAGGCATGACACATTGTAATATACATATCATTTTAAATAATTATTCCATTACATGATATAGCGTAACAAAATATTTTATGTTAGGGTTCAAAAGCTCTATAAAATGCTGTTTTCATGTGAGGAAATGACATTTACTCCCAAGACAGACAAAAACAAATCTTTGCAATGTTACCAAATGCATGCATAGGCTTATACTGATGGTGGTGCTTCAAACAGTGATTTAATGCTGAGGTGCTGCAGGTGCAACAGCTAGTGCCATCATGGAGATCCATGGGAGAATTAACTTTGCACAAATAATTACTAAATATAAAATAAGTGGGCTGGAGAAAAAGAGATATGTGCATATACTGTGTTGTGGGTGTAGGTCAATTCAGCAACAGCCTCAAGTGCATCATCTCAAAAAACTGTTGACATAGCTACTGCAGTTCACTTCAGGCTGAATACATGGAGGTAAAGCTATCAATCTTCTCATTTTCCAAGTGGTAAATTGATGAAAAAATGTTGGTATACTCCTTCCAAGTTAAATATAGCCTCATTTACTGCCTGTGATGTACCAGATCTTAGCCCGCGTCATCGGATTCTCATGAGAATGTGTTGACTAATTTTTATCTCAACAAAGACAGCGAGTGGGCGAGCCAGCACAGTGCAGCACAGTTCAATTTGATTTGATTATAGTGTCTGCTGAGAAAACACCGCCAACATATCCTTCTGCTCTGCCTTTGTTTGCCAGACTGAGGTATCATAGGGTTCCTATCACTGTCAGTGGACATGTTGGCAGTACGATGGCGTGTACCGTGGCCTGCCTGGAGGGACACTGACTTCCCTACAGCCTTTCCCTGTCACAGCTGCCCATAATTGGCCCCCTGCTTCTCACTAGAAAGTATATTGGTGTGTGTGTGTGAGTGTGTGCACACGAGTGGGTGTCTGCGTGCTTGGCTGTCGAACTCTTGGACGACGTACAGATCCATGGGCACTGAGCAGCCCTGAACTGCTATGAAGACACATTCTATCAGCTTAGAGATGCTGGGAACTGCTGAGATGGTTCAATCTGCAAGTTTTTTCACAAGGATAAAGTTGGGGATTTTCGGGAGGGATGTGCCATATCTGATTGCAGTGGAATAGGGTGGAAATAATAGATGAATGCTGTGAAAATACACTGCAGGGAACAAGATTTGGCCACAATGGTAGAAATGTGATACAGAAGAACAATTCTTTGTTATCAGTTGGGAAATGTGGGCTGTAATGCTGAATGAAGCAGTTCATTCCCAGTCGTGACTTTAATTTGAGCCTGATATCAAAGTGGAATAGAGTGGGGATATGAAGGAGAAGACTGATTAAGTGTAAACAGTGTTATATGTGAGCTTGTTCCTAAAACACAAAAAGAAAAAGTGCAGTAAACAAAATTCAGGCTGAATTCTGACAATTCAACTTTTCTTCAATATAGTGCTGGGCAGATATTTGCAAAATCGAATGTCATAATGACTTGTAACAGTGCCTTCAGTCTGAATAACATGAGACTGAGGCCCAGTGAAAAGGATATGGGGTAAGAGGGGAAATAATAATGTTACCTGAAAAAAATGTTGAGCAAGTTGCATAGGCTAAGTAGCCAGCTGAACTGATGACTTCAAATTAGCCAGACTAGCATATATTTAATTATCTAGGTAGGCTAGATAGCTTGCTGGCTGACCTTCAGAAAACATGAGTGTCCCAAGTGAAACCAAGGGACTAATGTGAATGAAAAAAAAAAAAAAGTAATTGCCATTTGTATTTTTGACCAGAGCTCCTTTTTTGTCATTTAGCTTTGTCAGCTGGCTAATCTGATCTCTGAACAAACTGTGGTCCTTTGGTTCTGCCCATTGAGCTTTAACTCAACCAACATGATTATTTCTGCCTCCAGAGCAGTTCTGCATCTGAAAAATGTTTGTAGAACTTAAACTCCCATCTGTGCTAAATCAAACCAACAGGGACAAAGGTCTGTCTTTCTGAGAATGTGTCCTAACAATATCAGTGTCTAATACCTCTGTTGTCTGTATGTTAAAAGATAATTATGTAGATGAGAAGCCTGATGAGGACCTCTGTGGTTCCTAAAGACCTGAGACAGACCTGAGGTGACAGATGAAGGAACACACGCAGGCAAGCATGCACATACACACACCTTCTCTTTCCCCTGCCATAGGTAGTGGTGGGCATAACATCCACCACTACGACAGCGTCACCTCTGCCACTAAATCTGGTTATTTTGTGCAGAATATCATTTGAATATTTTTTAAATTATTGTCATCCACCATAGCCAATCTTTCTGTGCAGTGTGGAGTTCTCAAAGTAAGTGTGTGTGGACGATGGAGGTTCTTTCTGCAGGTGCAGTGACTGGGACACACACTTCACTTCAAAGGTTGATAATGGCTTATGTTGTTGCTGCTGTCGTTCTGTTGGATTTAATGGGACTTTGTGGTGTGTGTGAGTGTGTGTGCCGTGCGTAATGATGTGTATTGCCTGTGTGTAAAGGTGCTATTCCAGACAGTGCCATTTTCGTTTCAATATGGTATTAGTGACGATGTTATGCTTTCTCCCACCCTGCACCCAGTACTGACCAGGCCAGTGCCACAGACTGTGGTGCCTCTCTCCTCATCTCTCCTTTCCTCATTATCATCTTTATCACCTGCATACAAATACATAGTAAACTGTAGTAAACCCATGACATTTGACATGACAGAGAGCCTATGGGTTGCAAAATGTGGATAAATAAATGAATTCCATGTCCTCTCCAAAGGAAACACTGGACAGATCATCAGGGCAAATGTCAGGCATGGTATAAATACATTATTATTTCCACTATTTTACAGTATGTGCCAGATATGTACAGGTCCACAGTGGTAATCTCATGACAGACTAACTAAACACAACATAGCTGTTTAGATTCGAAGAATACAAGGGTCAGATGAGATTCTACAAGCAGGCCGCGAACATGTACCATGTGGTACACGCGAGTGCACCATGAGATTTTTTCTTCTTTTTTCTGCTCCTCTGTGTGTATCTACACCCATGGGTCTGATTCCTCCTCCCTCTCCTCCTCTGATTCCCTTGGGGTCAAGCATGGAGGCACTGTTCCTGTTGACAACTGAGCCCTAGGGGAGACGGCAGTGGAGGAGACTCTTGTTGCTGACACCTGTGATGTGTCCATCCTCTGGAGAGGAGGTGAATCTGACAGCGGGAAGACCTATAAGTGGAAATGCTGTCAGAATATGCAGTAGCTCCGAGCAGCAATGCATTAGGGTTGTCACGGGATGAGCGCTTTCATACTCGTTCGATGATAAGTGTGGAAAGGCTATCCTCTCTACAGGGCTCCTGAAGAAAGACGGGCAATTAAATGGTCCATCTGGAATGTCGAGCGGCTAGGTGGTATCACTACAACTCATGAACCTTTTGGGGGGGAAAAAATGAATGAGGAAGGAAAATAGTTGGAGGTGGAATTGATTATAACAAAGCTGTCAAGTCAAGTGTGTGTGCATGTTTCTGTATGTATATATATATGTGTGTGTGCTTGCATTTGCAACTAGGAGGGCCAAGGACAATGAAAGATCTTGAAAATCAAAGATGCACAGAGACAGATGAAGAATGAGAGACACAGAGAAAGAATGAGTCATCACTAAAATTTTACAATACTTGAACGTGTTCTGGTAAGCACATCAAGCCAATTATTTTAACAGGACTGTGTCACCACAGCAGCATCTATTGAGTGAGGTCGATACAAAATTCAATTAAGAAAAGCATCAGAGTTAATAAGAACACTCTGCTCTGTTTCGTGTCAGAGGGCTGCATCGTCTGAATTGTAATCTTTCTAGATAGCAGTGATTTACAATAAGATGACACTCTAAGATAGGTGCCAACAGCACCAGAGAGGAACACAAGCTAATTTACCTAATTTCAAGATGTGACCGAGAAATCATTTTGTAGTTGCCGTGCATGACTCCACATGGTAATACTTTATTGTGTAGTTTAAGTGCAGTGTGAAAAAAAACCCACAACTGAACAGAGAAAAAATGTAACATGTTCATCTTAGTATATAAAAAAGAATCTCTTCTTATCTACAACGTTGGCTTCAAGAGAAGCCTAATTTTTATGGGGTCTAGTTATTATTTTCATTATTTTCATAAGCATCATCCCTTTCATTACCTTCACTATCTACCAGTTCTAATAATGTGTTCTCATTTAGTAAGTGTGTGAAATCTGCTGACCAGCATCAAATCTACAGATCAGTCTCTCATTGGTGGTTTTAAAAGTATTTGAGATCAGTGATGGCAAATCAAGAAAACATCATGCAAGTGGTCATTTGCTGCAGAAATTATCTAAAAAATGTCTTTTTTATATAGTTAATATTGCAGAAATATCACAAATGCACAGCCAGCCATCAATGGGAAAAATCAATCAGATATTCTCTGATTTTTTAAAGTTTTCAGCTTTCTGAATGCTAATGATCTTTGATTATTTATTTATTTTTTCCTTGATTATTTATTTTTTTCCTTTTCTGGGTGGATTTTCCAAATAACAAAGGATCTCCAATATTGTTGGTAACAGCAAAATAGTGATTATGTAGGGTTAGAAGTGCTTTTGAAGTGTTTTTATGTCTTATCGGCACCAGCCAGGTCCATTGCCTGCTGGTACAATCCAGTGGGCGGTCCCTTGAGGTTTACCGGCTAATCTCACGTACCCCAAGGCACCACTGAGCCACCAAACCACTGAGCGCTCCTATGACTGTGACACAACACAGGAATCACAGGATGTATTGGAGGCTGAGCCCACCTCAACTCAGTAAACTGTCTTTTTTATTTGTATGCAGTTTACCCACCTTTAAAAGATGAAATATAATTCATAATAAATGTTTACTCAAGCCACCTAAACTCTGTTTACTTATCTACTGCATCTGTTTGCACATTAAAGTTTACCCATCATAACAATGAAAAAAGAATAAGAGTTTAAAGAAAGAATAAGAATTTCCACTAATCTGAAAGTAGTTGCTAAATTTCTATCTATAATGATGGATGTTTCTCTAATAGTGATCGCTGACTGGAGGACATTGATAACAAGCCTTTTAACTTGCAACTAAATCACTGGTTATGACATGTGGCATCAGGCTGATACAAGTCACCTGAATATAACATATAATCAAGAAAAAAATCAACATCTGATTACTGAGTGGGCTTCATTGCAAATACACCTTTTGTTGTTTTGTTTTGTTCACTATTACTGCAGGAAATCTCAGAATAGATTAAGCATGAGTTGTTATTTTACATTATCTTCACACTTACATTATCTTTAATACAGTGTCAATCATTCGTGTTGGTGTAAGGAGTGTGTTGAAGGATAAAGAGAAAGATGTGTGAGACGGTAGTGAGAAATAGGACAGAGGGGGAAGAGAGTGATTCAAAAATAGTCCCAAACAGGAGGGAAATGAAGTCAGAAATCAGAAAGTGAGGAGGGCAAAGAGAAACAGAGATCGAGAGATACTCTAAGAGACAAAATTAAGAGTGGGAGCGATGGAGCGAGAGTGCATACGGAAAAAAAAAGAGCGAAGGCGCAGAACCACAGCAGAGATTACAGATTCACACGCAACCACTCTTTTTAGCTGACGCAGGAGGAAAGCTACACTGTGGATGCATATAACGAGACCACTGGACCATCATTAAAATCCAGAGGCCGCAAGACAAACTGAGCCCCACCTGACTGTCGGCTGGTGTTGCCCCCAAGAGAAACGCGCCTTGTTGAACCTGCACCTCTTCTGTCAGCACTTTCATAAATAATTCACTGAGCACTCTGGGGTGAGGGAGCCATAGAGTGTACAGTGCTTCTCCCCCGCCTTCCTCTGCATTATTTTATTGCCCCATATTAGCTGCACACAAACTGAAAACACTCATTTACATTGTTTGAGGAGACCTGAGGGTGCAGTCCATCAGTAGTGTCTGTTCAGACAGACTTTGAATAGGCTTGGGCCTGGGCTGCGGGAAGTTTGCGTGGTTTTGTAATTTTATGAGTCTGTTGCCATGCAGCGTTGAAATATAACACAGTAATGCACACTGAAGAGGCGTCCAGCTATGCCTCACAGTTCTGACCCGGAATTATGATGTATTTAAGGGAGAAGAGCAAAGGGAGAGAAGGGAAATGTAGGGAGAGACACAGTGATAAAAATAGAGACAAAGATAAAAGGGAGCAATGGAGGGATAGAGGGAAAAAGAGAGGTACATTATATTACCCACGTCCTCCCCTCCATTACCTCCATCTCTCAATCCTCCTCACAGGTCCTTAAGAGCCACAGAGGTTCCTGCCAGCCATCTCATCTACATAATCAACCCTTGACACAGGCATTAGACAGTTAAAGGTACACTGACACGATCTCTCAGCAATACAGAGATACAACAAGGAGAGCCCTTGTTCTGCAAGGAGAATAACAGTTTTAATTGTAGGATGACAAGTTTTCTAATACAGTACTTAGTACACAGTAACCCTCTAATTCTTTGAGGTGACATTATTAACATAAAATACTACTCTGGGTAAATGACTGTGGAACAACCTGTCTTGATATCGTTACTGCAAAGATACACAGAGGCAGAGAAAAGCAGGAGGCAACACAGTAGCACAGTACTCACTTGTATATCCCCTTCTAAACTGCCTGCTTAAAATGGTCAGTTAACCTGTTATAAACATATATACAGTATGTGCATGTCAGAACGTTAGACCCTGTTCATACTTGGTTTTAACCTCCATCTCAGGTGATCCAATCACAAGTGAACAATGCAGGTGTGAAAGAGGATCACTGCGTCTTGGAGATGAATTGTGATCTTATCATTCAAGCTACCTTTAGAAGTGGCCAGGGACGTATTAGGCCACATAGCATTTGTAGTGTGAACGCTAATGCATCCTGATGTTTCCCTGACAACACTGAAGGACTGTCTGGACAGTTTGTGGAAGGAAGGACTGTTTCATGGAGTGGACTGTTGATGTAAATTTAAAATGTGATTGAGGCCTGCTTTTGCAGTGAGATGGTAGCGTCTTCACTGTCTAATCAAGATAATAGAGTGGTTCGTCAAAACTGCTTTAACGGGCCAGAGATAAGGAACAGGATGGGCGGGGAATATTGAGATGATGATGACAACATGGAATATAGACATGGAAAAGAACAAGGGATGGGGGTGAGCTGGAGCGAGGTACAGGGGAATCACAGAAAGAAAAGAATAGAAAGAAGTAATTCGGACAGATTTGAGGGTTGATCACAAATTGGATCACAAGTGGTCAGTACAGTTGCACCTTAGAGACATGATAATGTGTGAATGGCCATCTGACTCAGCTGTCCACTTTTGATCAGATTACCCAGGACTGATGCTCATACCAAGTCTCAAAGGGGCCTAAGCCATGTCGCATTATAGTAGAGAGAGATAGTAAAATGCAGGGGAGAGAGAGGGGATGACATGCAGCAAAGGGCCCAGGCCGGATTTGAACCCAGGCCACTGAGCTAAGGACAAAGCCTTGGTAGACACTCTACCAGGTGAGCTACTGGAGTGCCTCCACTGTCAACAGACAGCAAAATGGTGACAATAAATAAATGTGTAATACCTTCGGCATGAAGAAAAATTCTCTCAAATTAGTGAGCTATACTCAACAAGTGTCCGGATGGCCTGTGTGTATTTCTTACACCTGCAAGGCCAATTCGGAATAAAACCCAGTTTTTAGTGATGTAGTGAGGATTTGCCTGCCTTGATATTGTTATGGCATGGCCAGGGGCAACACTGAAAATTCTGTATTGAGAGATTATTATGTCTGTCGGGTACACACACTACGTATCGGCAGGGTTTAAATTGACAGGAGGCAGAGGTGGAAGTCCCCCTAAGACAGAGAAATCCATACTTGGATTAGTCCTAGTTTGATTTCTCAGAGAAAACTTCAAGCTGCACTCTGCTCCATTTTAAAATATTAACTGAATAGGTTATTTTATTCATTATAAGTCTATGTCTATCTGTGACCTTGTGTAACCCCGAGTTCCAACGCTTAAATCCCCTCTTTGGCCTGGAATTGGAACAGTGATATTCGGGGAATATTGGGATGTATATCACTGGCAGAGAGCTAGGTTGGAGCAATGAAGGTGAGGTTGCCAAAGAACAGGAAAATCAATGACAGTGGAAAGTAAGCAAAAAGGTACAACAAAGCTAAACGTGTGGAGGACACGGCCTGTTCAAAAAAACAGGGGAACATCAGAATTGTTTTTCTATGCGGGTGCCACCTGAAGGCGATAAAGCTGCTGAGAACCAACACAAAACGGGCTTATATACTCTGAGCCAGTTTTCTACATAAAAACCAAGATTATCCCACAGAGTTCATCAGACAGCTCATCAAGATGAGTGACAATTGCGGGGGTGTGAAGTTGTCCAATTGAGGGGGAGGAGGGCAGGATTTGCAATACACTTTGCTGCCTCAAGGCAGATAACTTCATAATAAAGCTTTAAGTTTCTGAGAGTAAAGTTGCATATATCTCAGTGTTTTACATTTCTGAGCAAGTCAGAACCCTGTGGCTTGTACACTGTGACACATCAAAATGCTAATTGAATGATTTAGAGGTTTTTCATTGAAATGACATGCAGCAATCCTGAAGACTTTGAATTTGAACCCTGAAAATAGTTTAGTTCAGCCATATTCCAGCAACAGTGTAAAGCAATCACACTGCCATTACCTGCACCAAAATTGACAAAATGCACTAAATCACACCACAATAACAGAATGCAATAGCTATCCACCAAGTACAATAAATGCATTGACACTACTAACATGCAGTAGACCAACAGTTTCACATCCGATGCAGTGTAAGACATAAATTCAACAAACACACAGTGTCGTCCGTATCATAAACTGCAAATCTCATTCCAAAAGGCTATGGAGGATCAAAAACAAATGACAAATGATGATCATGTTTTGCTAAGTAAGCAGGGAACAAAAAATAAGTCTTCAATTCTTCCCTCCAATCTGCCATTGCTTGAAAACAAGCCAAACATGACCTTAACCAGGGATCGAGACTAATACCCCCTGTAATTGTCACATTATACCATTTCACCACAAAATTTCATGGAGGCATTAAAACAGCGCGATTGAATATTCTTGCCAGTTGTCAAGCATCGGTAAACACCCGCCTGCGCTATTCCTGATTATGGACCTGTTTTTGCTCCATGCCTCAGTGCAGAAAATGAATTCACATACATGCCTCGTGCACACACACACAGAAACACACGCCATTGTACAAGTGTGGACTTTTACAACTCCTGTTTTAACAGCCAAAAAACTTGTTCACACTGCACATTTTTAGATACTTAAATACTTCAGCAACCACAAGTCACTCTTAGCTTTATCGTTTGCCAATCTGCTCATTGGAAACTGGGTCATGTTGAGCCAGAATGGCTTTATCAGACCAGAAAGTTACTGAACCGTCCTCCCTCACAGTTCTTCTTTTTAACTTAGAATGCACCCTTTTTTTGCTTTGTATCCTTGCATCCTCTGCACACATCACTCAACCCCTTATCCTCACTGACCAACCCACTATCACCCTTCTTTCCTCTTATCTCACCCTTCACTTCCTCACCTACCTCCTTTTTCAGCAGGATTGGTCAAAAATCAGTTTCACTTCAACCATGTAAGCCAACACTAAGACCGTATGAAAGCATATTCCCATAAACCCCATTGCTTCATGTCAAAGAGCATGTTGCTTCTGCCCTTCCCCCCTCTTTCCCTCCCCCACATGCATTAGTGTTTTGAAGAGCAAATTAAAGGGTGACAGCTAGGGCTGTAATGATTCATTCATTGCATCGATGCACTGATTATAAATTCTGCTGATTCAACTGCAACTATATACTAAAAGAAATCTTTGGCCTGGTTATATGCTTTGAATCACAACATTCGCAATTCTTACAAAAAAAGAAGAAAAAAATAATGATCTAACATCATGGTTCTAACAGAATACTATACATTTTTTGCCAAGCAAGTTTTTTCTCTATTATCTGTTTTGTTTTGGGTTTTTTTTGTTTTTTTTTTTTAAATATATTTCAAAGTAAAAGGGACAGTCCCACATTATTTAATGGACATTTATTTAAGGACATAACATTTTGGTTCCAAATCCTGAATTGAATTGTTGACTCAATTGTTTTACAACAACTGAGTTTATGTTTTACAAAATCAGAACGAATCACTCGAAAAAAGAAAAATCATTTCTAAATCAAATTTCCGACTTGTAAATTGTGAATTGAACTAAATCAACTGCACGCAAAATGTGCACACACCTAATAAGAGCAATAAGGTAAGCTAACCTTGTATTTGGCAGTGATCAGTGATCAGACCTCTTCACTCATTAACCCTTCCAGCATTGTGAGAAATGCAGGAAACTTTTGTGAACCAAAAGAAAAGTGCTCTTTCCCTCCTTTGGGTCATAATACAATGCACCAGATTTCCAGTGCAAATTCACAATGCAAACACAATGTATATATATTGCAGTATAAAGGCTGGTTTCCTCTCAGACACTGTCTCATGGACTTACAGTGATAATAAAGTGGTGTATGTTAAACTTGAGTAACTGATGAATAGCAGTGCCATTTAACATTTTGAAATGACTGAACTGAATAGAGAGCCGACCTGTTCCTTGCTCATCCACTCACACACCTCTCTTCTGTGATGATCCCCTGCTCTCCCTCACCCACCTTCGTTATTCATTACACTGTTTTCCCTCTTTTCCGCCCACCTCAACCTACCTTCGTTGCTTATTCTTCTCTTTCTGAAGGGGTAACACATTGTCAAGGTTGCGTTCTAGTGCATCATTACATCTGAGGGAGGTTGTCTTTTGAGGAAAAAAAACAACTTGACAAGTGTTAAAACAGAAACAATGACTGCTGAGATGCTCTTGAAAGGGTACATTGCATTGACTTGACACTACAAAAGCCAAATGGGTAACAACTAAATTGTTATCCAGTGTTTTATAATGTGCAGAACAAATAAACTCCACTGACAAAGAAACAATTATAATAAGCATTTATGTCTATTTCAGCCAAGATACCCAAGAAACCAAACTAATGCATTTCATAGTTGGTATGATTTCAATGTACTTCAAAAAAAAAAAAAAAAAAAATACAACCCTTCAATATTATCAAAAAGACATATTTTCAGCTAGCTTATCCCTGTTTTGCAAAACCCTTGTGAGAAGCATTATGTTTGTGTGTTTTGTTAATCAGCAAGATCAAGGTTCACAGTGATTTCTAAACACTGAAATTTGCATATTCGCAGCAGTGATCCTTCACAATAATTTATCAAGATGATGAATGGGTATAATATTATACATGACTTATACCAATGCTTGCATGCATGCCTGAATGAAATAAATTCTTTACAGCTATATTGCACTGTGGTATGCAAAATGTGCGTAAACTGCTGGTTGCAAAAAAGTTAAATAATTTGTGACCAAGAGCAAAAAAACTCCACAAAAATAGTAAGACTTTACACGGTCAGGCCACCAATGCCTCTGCCAGCAGGCATACCCCAGAAAGCAATTCAAGAACTTAATGCAAACAGGGTCAACACACACATACATGACAGCACCCTCCCTTCGCAAAGCTTTGGCACAGTAATGCATTCAGACAACTAGCCTCATTTCTCCAATATGAGCTCCTATATCCCGGTGCTTGAACCTCCAGGGAGCCATAAGAGTCTACCGCATAGAGTTCACTTCCTCAAAAATTTCCATCTGAATTTCTCATACTGTGACCCATTATTGGTGTTTTTTGTGCACAACCAAATGGCCCTCTTTAGTTCTTGATCTAGTCTAGTCTGTGGAGATGGTGTAGCATCTCTGCAGTGAACCAGACCAACAGCAACAAGGATTTGGTCTGATTACACAGTAGAGCAGAAGTGACTGACAAGTTGTGGGATTCAACCCCAGTGCACACTAACGGAGGCTTGAAATGATTTGGGTCTCGCAGAGCTGATGCCTGTTTTTGAATTGCTTTGAACTATTCCTTTAAGAAAACCCCACATGCTGTGAATATCTGCTGTGGTATCAATGGACTTACTCAAATGTACTGTGACAGGACCTGAACCCAGCAACTCTCACCTACTGCCCCTGTCCTTACCTCTTAAATGCATGTTGACTCAGGCCCTACGTCCATTAGTCTGCCGGTGAGCAGAGGAAAAAAACAACAGCAACTTGGGAAGCATCAAACTTTGGGCTATTTCTGGACAATTGGACAGTACCCAAGGGGGGAAAAATCCTTCAGTCGAATCCCTGATCCCCCTTATCTCTTCTCTTAGCCTCTCCAACCAGGTCTTATCGCCTCCTGGACAGTAATTAACAGGAATTACACAGAGCTCCTATCTGCTGAGCCCACGCTGTTACCGCCAAGAGCCCTTTCCCATTTAGGGCCTGTCTGCTGGGAGATTACCACTGGAGAGGGGCCCCTCGATCAGGGCTTACCAAACAACTGTTGTACTTTTCTGCCGAGCTCGCCCACAGCTTTGGTCACTTGTACTGATAAAGACTGAGTTGGGTGACGGGATGTATACAAGCAATGGGCCAGATGCAGGAAGTGATATACAAACAAATTTCTACTTATTTTTGTTTGTATCCAAGGTTTGTTGTTATTTTGCTGGTAACGCTTAATTTCTGGGATTCATCAAGGTTTTCTTATTTTTGTTTTTCTCTTAGGAACGAGAACATTATACAAGATTTCAAGAGCACTCCAACCGAAACAAGAACACAGTCACTGTCACAGTCCACAAGTTGGTTGTCCAACACATGGAGACATGTGTTGGACAATATCAAATGTGATCACGAATATCAATGCGTGATCACATTTGGATTACTGTGACATAAAGTAATTATTAGGATTAGATTAAAATAAGAATATCTGAGTGCAGACAAGGCTATAGCCTATGACAGGTATTGAAATAGTTATATGAATAAATTAATTTTAGAGTGTTTATACTGTACAGTAGAACTGCATCTCTGTCGGTGTCGGGGCTTCAGAAACTGTCCTGTCCTCCTGCAGTCGTCACCATGGAAACGCTCAGCTTGGGCATTGCATTTTTTGGTCTGCATTTTAACACTGGGCCGTTTTTAATTTCATTTCAGCAACTGTACGGCCCTCTGCTGAGACGGCATTCACAGCATCACTGATTTTTTTGTCATTGTTGACTTCTTGAATTTCCTGTAATGCCAGTACTGACCCCCTTGGAAGTCACTTTTTCTTTTTTTCCATTTTACAGTACTTCAGTTCAGTTCAGACCTTTACTGTCCCAAGAAGGGGAATCTGACTTTGCTCAGCAGCACTCACAAACCACACAATCACAATCAACTCTGATTTAAGCTGATGAAGCTCTTTTTCTTCCTACTATCTTGTTTAGGTGGCATCTCCAATTTTCGGACATGCATGTGCCAGAGTATTTTGCACACAGCACCACAGCTGCCCCTATATAGTGTTTAGGGGCATTACCTTATGCTGATAACAAATGTAGAGACACACAGCTCCAGTTTATGAACAGGTGGGATTCATCATTCAGCACACATGGGTAAGAGCAGATTTGGGTGGTTTTGTCTCTAGTCTCTCTAGTTTACCTCCCTTATATTTTCTCTTAACAGTAAAATAAGAGACATTTAAGAAAATGTTGCTGTATCTGGCCCAGTTTCTCAGACTTTATGTGCAAACATAGATATGAGGCCATTTGCAATTTTGTTTGTAAAGACAGATGGATAACACCTAATAGGCATGGCTCATAATTAACTTTTAACTGAAAGAGGAACACATCTTCTTTAATCTTGTTCATTATTTTTTAAAGGGGTAATGGTTAATAAAGCCTAGGAAATTGGGCAAATGTAATTCTTGTCTATTGAAATGCACCTCACTTCTTCTTAAGATATTAAGAGATATTGGTCGAGTTAGCGAATTCCATTCCACCATGAAAACGATGCCTTGAGGCAAAATTGGAGAATTTGTGAATGAAGAGAGCTGTATAATTCTATCAGTTCTAAACGTGTTGCTTGGTTAATAGAAAAGGAATCATTTTACCCCCCTTTTTTTAAGTTAAAGCCATTTACCCACACATTTACCTACATAAAAAAAATATGGTCCTGGGATGATAAGATGGGCAATTGTCTGTCGTCAACATGACATATCTCTCCCTCTCTTTCTTTTCTCTCTCTCTCTCTGACTCACTTGCTCTCTCTTAGCCCTCCACACTCTAAATGTTTAACAGGATCCTTGAGAAAAGCCTCTCCACTTCTGTTTCCGTGGCAACTGGCATGCACTGGAATTGATGACATCTCCTGATCGCCCACTTACTTTGCACTAAAAACGCTCTCCCCATGAACTTCACCAATGCCATTTCCCTCACAGACAGACAATGCCACTTTTTTTCCAATGGAAGAAGAGATAGGGGAAAGAGAAGGCTTTCCATCTAACAAACACTCCATACACCTCCTTCCTATCTGTAAGCACCAGCCGAGTTGAGAATAAATGGCAGAAATTATTTCAGGAAAGCAGACGAGAAAAATATGAAGTTGGCCCTTACTCTTTCTTTCAATAACGCACGAAGGAGACGAATATAAGAAACAAGACATGCAGGTCTGTCTAACTTTAAAGAATTCAACATGACGGGGCAAATAGTCTCAATAATTCATGGTCTGTTGAGTGCCTGTGGTATGATTTGTGTATTGCTCACTCACCTATGTGAATTTGGCTTACAATGTGAATGGGTATCTATTGAACACCTTCTCGGAGCTGAAAACTCTCTAGCGAGCGCAGGAGAAATGAAAAAGAATGAAACTGTGTCCTTATTCGGGCCATCTAGTTAAACGGTTTTGTCTAATAGCGTCCTGCTACCTCACACTTTCATTCTGTCCCTTAATTAACATAGACGGGCAGCCAGACAGCTCCGGAGGCCAGAACCCGTAGCAAGACCGCTCGCTGTCACCTTGTTACCAACATAATGGGTTCAGACGAGGTCCCCCTGACACAGGAGAGAGGGGAAATGAATTCACGAAGCCAGGCTAGCATACCTTCCACTTTGTCTCTGCCTCTCTTTCCTTTGCCCTTCCTCTCCTCCCTCCCTGCCTCCCTCCATCTCTCCGCCTACACAACCCTGTTTAAAGTGTCAGCAACACACAACGGAGAGAAATTATTCAACGTTATCACGTTGTACACACCAACAATCCAATGCACAATTCATTCAGCTTCATTAAAAAGCCAACAAACACTATTCCAAACGTGTCTATAAAAATCTATTAATTAACTCTGAGCCACATTTCATCCGCTGTTGGTTTTTGTTTGTAAGTGTTTACACTCCCAACACTAAACAACACAAACACTCCAAAACCGGTTTGTGAAGTCAACAGCATTGAGGCATCGGAGGTGGTTTGTTTAAACACGCAGTTTCACTCAAGTGCTACTACCTTCGACAGCCAAAGAACTGTGGAGGCAGCCTGGTCTGTCAAAGAGCTGGATGTCATGCATGTGAGCAAGAGGCAAGACACTACGCTGTCAACCCAATTAGGCTGCTTGGGCACACACTGACTCCATTCTGTAGCCCTGAAAGAGGTCAGGGAACATATAAAACAGAGCCATTTCCCTGTGCTTGCCAAATGCACAGAGTGGCGACATTTGGATTCACTGACAGACTTGGAGGGAGAAAGAAAAGCAAGAATGTCCTTTATGTTAAAGTCATTTAGGATGGATGTGCACACAAAATAGCACTCTGAAAAAAAAGGAAAAAAAATTGTGCAGGCGCTGACCAATTAGGAGAGTCAGTCTTGTAGAGCGCTACAAAAAAATGTCAATCTCAAAAAATCATGCACTCAGGCTTAATTTTTTTTTTTTTTTAAACCTGCCAAAAGAGTAAGATAATTTGACTATTTTCACTTTTACATTAATGGAACCTCAACTTCTGACAAGGATTTTCTTGAATCAAGTCAAAGTGACCATGTATTGAAGTAAGTTGAGTGATTTGCCTTATTAAAATAGATTTTCTCTTGACTACTGAAACAAAGCAATTCACAGTGAAGAAAAATAACTTTTCAGGACTCAGTACTGAAGAACTCTCGGACAGACAAACTTGTTAAGGCCTATATTTACAGGTAAAGATTTACATGAAGAAGCTACACAAGAGAATAAAATCTTAATATCTCAAGGTCATTACCTCAGCATTAATCCTGTGTAAATCAGCATCAAACCTATAATCCAAACATCTAATCCCACAGTGACATAAACAGCCCAAGCTTTTGGGTGCATCGCCATTCTCATCATATATTCAAGATACTAATTTGTTTGTTCAATTCAATTATTCGATTTCCGTTTTGCTGAGTTCCTATTTGCTATTTCCTATATTGAACAGTTAATAATCCTTACCCCCTCTGAGCCAGTCAGATAATCTGTGAGTGTACACTGGGTTGTAAGCCCAAAGTAAGTCTACGGTGATCAATTGTACATGTTCAGCATGGACGTTTCATTGGATAATCTGTCCCAAATTGTCAGTCAGTAGTTCTAATGACAGAAGTGTATGCACTTTACTGCTGATTCGCTAAGTTGTAGAAGTTTTCAATCTAATTTTAATTTACAAAACAAATCATTAAATTATGGGTTCTTCATAGCGTTGCTTTGGAAACTACTTCAAGAGCTGCATCTGCTACGTGTGCATGTGTGTGTGTTTACATGCTTATATCTCTGTGTTTGTTTGTGGGTGTTAGAGAGCACTGAGAGCAGCGCCGCAAACTCCAGTTTTGTTTAAAGAGCTCACTCCTGTCACGGGCAAACAGAGTTCAGGGTCATTAAACAAACACGCCTAGAGGAGGTTCAGGAGGAGAAAACGTCTAGTTGATGTTTCTCTATGGAACAAGTGCACACTCCTCGCTCTCGTGGATGGGACTTGACTCCATCATTAGTTAGCCTGAAGCATGTTTTGAAGGGGTTAAATGTTCCCCGGCTGATTCCCACACATCGGCTGCTGCAGAGGTAGCCCTCACGCAGAAATTAGGTCATTTAAATCACTCAATTATAGATGTTGACATTGCATGCACATTGTATAGCACTAATGCCTGGATCACAATTTCATGATATGAAATGTTTCCTAATCCCTCCTCCTCCCCTCCGCGTTGGAGATCAAAAGAAATGCTGGAATTGCTTCCCGTGGCGCATTTGAAATGGTTTTGTGACAGTGTAATACCAAAGTCATTTACCAGGCTGCATTTGGCTTTTGCTATGAATTGCAGCGATGTAGTTTTCTTATTTTGTTTGATGTGCCTGAGCCATGCATAGAGAGTCATCACTTAAATGTGCCATGTAGCTCAAATGAAATACTAAAAGATGGCTTTGATTTAAATTAACAATATTCAGTAATGTTACTCATCATCACAAAGTGGAGCCAAACAACCTTGTATTTTGCCTACAGGATTCAGGTGTACATGACTGTGCCATATATGAGAAATGGGCACTTCCTCATGTGCATAGCTCTCTGTATGCTGCTTCCAGCTGAAATGGTTTAAGAGTGATTTTGGAAAGGAAAGAAAGGTGTGAATGGTTAGCATCCCCTCCTGGTAGAAATAACTCTCATGCCAAACAGTTTCCTTCCAAGGCTAATCTTTCATTTGCATATTAAAGGCAATGAAAGACGCAAACAGAACCATAATCCTGAGCCGTCCTTGTGTTTTTCAAGACCAGGCACTTGGAGTACAAAAAGCAACAGAGAGCCTTAGAGAGCGCTGCAAACAGCAAAAGGAGACCCTTTTCAGCCTATATCACATGCTCTTTAAAATCGCTGAGGGTGGCATGCACATTAAACATTATAATCAGGCCATATTTGAATTTCAATGCCAAGCAAATGAAAGGTGTTGGAGGGGGATTTGGTTACTTTTTGAATTGAATCAGAGTGTACCAGGGCTAGAACTGGGTCAGATGACTCGTCAAAAATGGAAATGTCATTACCATTAACTGTTGCCTTTTTCGTAGCTGGCTTGCCCGAAGCATGTGTCCATGGACACTGGACAGACAAGTAAGCCACGGGTTGCAAGCAAATGCAAGAATGTAATGATTGTCCATAAATAATCACCATCTGCACTCTAATAAATTGTCTTGGCAGGAGAGGGGAAAAAATGGAGGGTCAGCACCCTTGTAAAGAGGGTGTTAATCATTCACCAACCCATTGTATCCATGTTTCCCTTCCATCATCTGATTTGTTGACAGAGAACGATAGCATCTCCAGCACTCATTAAGCTCTGTGTGACCAGAAAAGAAACATCTTTTGTCATACAGCACATTACAGACTTCACAGTTAAGCTATGAGCCTCATTACATGCACTCAGAGGGCAACACTTCAAGAATCAACCTTAATTGGCTGCCGGAACACTGCATTTTTATATACCAATTTATTTTAAGTGTTTTTGATGTCCGATGATATATGGGAAAACTTTTTGGGAAGAGTGAACGAACGAGAAACAGCTTAATTACCCTCTGGCAAGATCACAAGCATATCACAGACAAAGGATGCAGAGAGAGGAGAAATTTTTAATCCTGTCTCAGAGAGTGAGATTGTGTGCAGGGATCTGCTGAGAGTGCAGGAACACTTGGGATTGTGGGGTCGCTGCATGTGGGGTTGCTTGGCTACTGGCAGGAGCCAGAGATGCACCGTCTCACATCTGTAGTGTCTCTCAGCCGTCTTTATTATAGCATGTTAATAGAGACTTCAAGCTCTTTGGATCTTGGAGCTGCTATACCCTCTCAATGAAGAATATGCAACCAAAACTGAAATACTGCCTCAAACCAAACCAAATCTTCTGCTGTTTCAACTTAAGCGGCTCCTTCTTTAAATGGCATCTACATCTCTCGACACATCCCCGCTTTTTTTGACTCCCCTTTACAGCTCTTATAAAGTGGATTAGGAGCAAATTTTGTCATGCTGTCGGAGGCACGAACTACAGCTTAGTAGACTTCCCTGGGACTGAAATCTGCTGTGTTCTTGATCTCTTTTATTTATGTTTCACACATTAATAGAATCTAATCGTTTAAAAAGACCAGTGGGGACATAAAGGCATTTCATGGCTGTTTCATCGACAGCTGAGAACTTTTGTCCTAATTCATGTTTACAGAGCTGCGATCCCCTCCCTCTATCTCTAATGTAAAAAGAAATACATGAACAACACTCACTGTAAATTACAAATGATAATCTCTCCCTCCTCTCACTGAAACTTCCAACACATGCCTCGGTATATATGCCCATTTCATGACGGTGAACATGGCTGAGCAGTGGGGGAGGCAATGATGCACCATGCCGCTCCATGATTGGCTGATAAACGAGACCAGAGAGAGGGGCTCATCCCTGAGAGAGGCCTTGGAGATGACAGTGGAACTTAATTAATATGTAGAATTTATTGATCATTGCACTGCAGGGAAATCAACTGCCATCTTCAGCCATTTTTGGGCCCCAGAGGACCATAAATAAGAGGCAGTAAATATCTCAACCACGTGCCACATCAAATGCAAGGCAGTAAACACGACAGGGAAATATGTGATGGAACTTCACCATAAATAGTGGCAAATTAAATTACAACACAAGCTTACAGGAATAGTTGTCAATGTTGAGTGGAATTTTGAACAGTCTGAATTTTGAGGGTGCTTAAAAACAAATGTGGTGCGTCTTAATTAAAGTAGCATATTCTCCCCAAACAACATGGCCTCATAGGACTGGATTAAATGACAGGCTGCCGATGAGGGAGTACCAAGTAATTCCCCTCTAATTACAATAAAAATACTAATAACTAGGAATTCAGTGGGACCTGCTTGTATGTTCAGAGCAAGAACAGTGGTGAGAAAGTGAGCCAGGGCCCAAAGAATAGAGTCAACCTGGGTTGTATCCAAAACTCCTGCAGTGCGTCAGTCTCCTGCAACCAACAAAGGCGTACTCCTCGGCGAGCAAGCTTACATCCTCCCTCTCTCTCTCATCCCACAGAAAGGAAAACTCAAAAGCCCCAAACTTGGCAGGGCTCCCTTGGGACCGGTAAGGATTCACTGTGCCTCTGCTTGTTGCAGAAATAGGTTGATTATGCTTTGACCAATCCCAGTTTTGACTAAAAGGAGCAAGAGAAAGGCAATGAAAGGAGAGAAAATGTACAAAGAGAACAAGGGAGTAGTGTTTTTTGTTCTTAGACATCATTGAGCGAAAGGGAGACTGAACAGGGAGCGAACACAGTGAGAGAGGATGTGTTCAAACTTTCCAATAAAGGAGCAATGAATGAGGCCACACGCTGAGTGCCTGGCTGACGTGAGAGAGCTTGACAGCCTCATCAAATGCTATGCTGTTGTGAGACTTCCTGCGCTCACAAAACTCGACCTCTGAATCCACCGGAGCCTTATTGTTCAGGGTGGGCTAATTAAAAATTGCAATGCATGCAAAGGTTCTTTGACAACATCAACACTGAAGGCAAAAAAAAGCCATAAAGTTCCAATCCAGTGACATTATCAGACAACTGACTTTTTTTTGTATGGGCATTTACCAGCAAAACACTGGTTTATAAGGTGAAATGGGAATAACAACTTATTCTTATTGATTCATCCCTTGATTTCCCTGCTGCACACCTTTTCCTCATATTGACTGGTGGAAACAATCACTGCACAATATGTCCAGCTTTCCAAGTCATTTCAACTAACATTAAGTCTTATTTTTCTTGACAAAAATGAATAATTCTGCCAGTGGGTTGAGATAGCAGAAACACACAGAGACAACAAGACAAGGCGAGTTGATTTGCACTGCAAACAGTAAAATTATCAAATCCCCATTGGCAGATGTTTTTACTTGTCTTCAGAAAAATACACTTTTAAGACTCAAAACAAGATGAAACCACTTGATAAGGTCAATATTTTTATATTATGCACATCACTTCTCTAGGAGAGCTCACATATCTGCAGTTGGTGGTGAGGTGAAGACTGACTTTGAGGAATCCCTCTGGCGGCGTCAACACTTTGTAAATGACATTTCTAGTCCTAGAAATGTAGCACAAGGCCACTCAACCTCTTTATATCCCATAATAAATTATGTGCACTTCAATTTAATATTCAATGATTATTCAAATTCCCCAGTTTAGGGAAAAGCTCTCACTGCTTATTGAGCAGTTGTCTGCACTGTACAATCCTGCGCAGAATGTGTGTGGAGAGTACTACAGTCTCTAGTACAACATCAATTGTTTTTCAATTGACTTGTTACCCCCATTCGATCTCCCCACCACACACACCAAGCACACGCATACACACAAGCACACACTCACTCGCACACGCCGCTCCATCACCTCCACCCCTGCATAGGGAGAAAAACTTCCTCAAACTGCAGTAGATTGTTGTTATGGCAACAAAACACTGTGGATGAAGGATTGTGTGCGTAATGGTGAAAGGAATGTGTAAAGAGCAGAAAATCTTGTCTTTTGTCTCCAGCCATCAATCTGCAGAGAAGATCCCTAACTAAAACTACAACTCTGCATATACACTGTAATATGTTGCAGAAAGATGGATAAAAAAGGTATGCTGTCAAAATAAATAAAAAAGTTAGGAAAACGTGATTCTTCAAACAAACAATAATGACCATTCAGAATGAATTACTGTTTTTATGCAGTTTTTGTTTTATCAAGTTCAGATTTATACATTCTTGGTAAGTAGGGCAAAGTGCAAGGCTAAAAACAGAAGCCGATTAAGTTGGAAAATGACAAGATACAAGCAACACTGACATCGTTGCCATGCAAACCAAGGAGCTCCTCTCAGAAATCAAACTTAACCGAGTTGCATGCCAGTCCAAAACAAAGTCAGTGCAACAATCAATAGAAAACCAATGTACTTTCAGAGTAGCAACACTCGGAAAAGAATCCAGTGTCTGAGAGTGCAATGAATCAGTCAACTGGTAATTTCATTACGTTTGTCTGATTTCTGCAAATGACAGCAAAAGCTCAATACTTATCTGTTTCAATAGGAAGAGGGTCTGCCCTTGCCTAGCAAGCTACCTTCTATCAAGGAGGGATGTGAGCTATCATTTCACCTAATCTTATCCCACTCAGATGGATATACTGACATATAATTTGAAGGCATACTGTTGCATTTGGTCTCCAGGCCACACTTTAGGAGGTCAGCCATTGCCAAGTTACATCTGCAACAGGAACCAAATGTGTTGTGTCAAAAAAGGGTGCTCTCCAGATGTAATAAAACAAGCCATCTTACGTTCTGATTTGCCGTTTTCGAACAGCACCACTGTGGCTTTCCATACTATTTAGCAAAAGAGTTGGGGTTTGGATCCACCACGAACTAACTTATACAAGGCAAAATAGAGCAGGAGATACCACTTGTGGTCAGGGTCACAGGTGGCATTCTAGCTTTCAAAAACTGGCATATGAGACAAGAACAACTGATGAGTGATGAAACAAGGTCACAAGGTAGATGCATTGCTTGTAATTATTCTGTGAGACACCTGTTAAAACTTGTCCATCAGGGGGCGGACACACCTATTTGTAGCCGATGAATTTTCTTTGTCTGTGTACTTGTTTTTTGTAATTATTTACCCTACAATCTACCCTTCCATCTGGAGACATACTGACTGCCAATCATGCATTTTGTCTCTTCTGTTGATTTGTGTAATCATACAATGTCAGCTCATGTAAAACTGGTTACTAGGACACAACATTTCTCACATTAGTCAACACAGCCCAACAGCGCCTCTACTGGTCGAGTGCAACTACATCATGCAAAATTTCAGTCCAAAGATCGCCGAAGTTGAACTCGGTTAAAAGGCAAGATATGAAATTGTTATAGTACCAGAGGCAAAAATATGTTTGTCCCTTGCAGGGTTTTAAATGGGAGCGAATTAGAAGCTAAGCTATTGTAGCACTAGTCTGACTGCTCCTTTATCCTGCTGAGGCTCCAGCAAGCAATGGCAGAAACAATCATCACTTCCTATTTATATGAGAGGGCGGGCAAGAAGGTCAAAGTAGTAATCAAAAGCAATGATGAGAGGCACGTAATGAGAAGCACAGAGAGGACAGAGAGGAAGAAGTGTGAAAGAGAGATGAGAAGGGCGGGTTTACAGTAGTACGACTGAGACAAAGAATCTCTTCCAAGAGAGCAAGAAAGCAAACAGCATTATCGTAAACAAAAGCGGAAAACGGCACACGACAGTGTACACAAACAGAAATAAAGAAAAGGTGGTGATAGGATTGCCAGACAGATAGATACAATGTGAAAGAGAAACAGAAACACAGGGAGTACCCAAATGGATTAATCATGCGGTGCAGCCCCAGGTTAAAGTGTGTGATATTTTTGGGTACTGTCCCATCACCGCCTTCAGGCAATTTGCATAGTACTAAGAGACTACAGCTTTATTTCGCCCAATGGCTCAGCTTCTGAGAGACATGCATTCAAGGGGAATAAGAATAATTTCCGGGACCACTGCCGTTTATGTCCAAATTGCCCTAACCTTATTACCGTGTTACTTATTTATTTTTCATTTTCAGGCCCCCCTATCCACCCCCACCTCCCCACAAGTCATATTCCTTAAACCTGGGAGCTAGATTTTCTTAAATTAAGCAGTGGCTGGCCTTCTCCATGCTCAAATCCTCTTTCAGACTAAAGCTCATTATCATCCACACATATAATCTCTCAAATTGGTACCAAACGCCCCAACTTTCAAAGTGGGCTGCGTAATTTGCTAAGGGAGCCTGAAATGAACCTATTATCTTTCAGAGAGAAATATTAAACTGGAGATAATGCAATATATTGTATTTAATGTCGAATGCCTGCAGACAGTAGAGGCTCTAAGCCAATGAAAAGATAAAGAAAAGCAAAACACATCGAGTTGTAGTGACAGTCAAAGGTGGAAAAATTTGATATCTTACTCAATTTGAGGTATTGTTAAATATGTGTAAATTTTCCTCACTTAAGAAATTGTTTAAAGAACTTGTGCAAAAATTCTTCAACTTACATTATAGTTCACTATTCAAGTATTCAGTTACTTCAGAACAAAACTCATTCAATATTGTGCATGTTATAAATTTTGAGACCCTCTGTTCTCAGGTTTGTGCATGCTTTAATCTTGAAAAACAAACCTAGCTTTTACTGTGAGACATTACGCCCAGAATGCTTTAGTGAGAATGACCCATTTCACTGAAATCACTACTTTATGCCTAAAAATAACACAAGAACAAGTGGAAGCAAATTCATACAAATACTAAAGCAGAAATAATACAGTATAATACAATATAGTGGATGTTGTGTTAAGTATAGAAATAATCAAAACAGGCATGTAATTTGTCATAAGATGAAACCACAATGGCACCTGGGTAAACCAGCATGCATGAAAAATCCACAGCGCTGAACTGATTTGGGATTAGAATCTGGGACCTGCAATGGCACATGTGCTTTTTTTCATTCTTGGTACTTATCTACAGAAAAATAAACCATAATTGTAATAAGCTGTGAATGACATGAAATAAAATATAATTTAAAATTGAGTAAGTACAGTCTGAAACAAAGAATGCAAACAAAATAATGTACAGTATGCAAATGTGTGGGGATCCCTTGAATTTCTCCACGTATTACTACGCTACAATGCATTTTAAAATGCAGTCAAAACATACTACCCTACTAATAGATTCCCATCCACATCGAGCATTTAAGATCTGTAATGAACCAAATCTACACATCCACGAAGTGTTTAACTAAGCCTGTCATGAGCGATGTTGACTTACATGCTACACACTCACCAAGCATCTTGACAAAGCACTAAGGATTCACTTTTCAGCGTCAGACACCTCATCCTACAGGTCACCCCCCCCTTTTCATCCGGACACCGATCTTCCCCAAGCTCCTATAGGTGCATCCCTCTGGAACCATTCTTGGCATTTTTCTCAATTGCTGAGGTGTTGTAACATTATTACAGGTCAGGAAGCAGGCCAGAGAGAGACTATTCCACTCATAAATCTCCTGATTGATCGTCATCTCACTCAAACGGAGGGCTCTGGCATCTGTCTCAAGCCCCGAACATATCCATAGTAACCTCAGCTGTCAAGAGGCCTATGTCTGGCACACTTGTTGAGTAGCTTCCCTCTCCCAGCAGCAGGGAAGAAAAAGAAAAACACAATCCAAGTGGCAAACCATTTCATTTCCAATATCATGTGTGTGATCAATCTCTCCCGCTCTGAACAAGCAGCACAGTGGAGGCAATCATTCAACATCTGTGGCAGGTATGCAGTATTGACCAAGGGAAGATGAACCGTGAGTGTGTGTGTGTGTGTGTGTGTGTATGTGTGTGCGTGCGTGCGTGTGAGAGAGAGAGAGCGAGAGAGAGAGAGAGA
>OMLB01011760.1:38657-48839 GCA_900302555.1 Myripristis jacobus | reverse complement strand
ACACTGTGATTCATCCCACTGCTTCCTCCCAGTTCTATCGCATTCCTATCTCTAGTGGTGTCTGTCATGGCCTGACTGGTCTCTGAACACTCACACTATGAAATAAAGGAAACACCACGAGATAAGCGAGGCCTTTCCGTCATCTGAACCGCCATGAACCACTATCAAAATCTGATGCCACTGATTTACAATGCAAACGCTCTACATAAAACAGCGGCAAAAACAGTCACACACTGTTTTAATGTATTCTGCCCCCATGACATGAAACTCACTGTGAAATGTTTTACCATTGTCAGAGCCAGGAAGTCGAAATATATAATTACGAATTTTGTGACAATAAGCAGCAGTCTTTGCTTTGTTTAGTTAAGATTTGAAATAGTTGTTTGACCATGTACAGTTGCTCTTTTGACACTGGCCTGGAGGGGTTTTGGAGCTTAGTAAGACTTTACTTGTTCTCTTTTGTACTTTCATTTTTGGTTTTATTCCACCTTCTCCCATTGTTGTACACTGTTCACTGTCTACAGCTTCTCTCTTCACCGTGAGGCTCCTTTTTGACCATGTCTCCACAGAAAACACATTCTAAATCTCATTGGGTATAAACAGATAATGGATATCTGCGTTAAGACCCAAGGCATGCAGTCTTAAGGCCAAACAACAATTATTGTGCTATGATATTACAGTAGTAAATATCATGAGAATCCAGAATTAATATTCCACTGCAACCACAAGCACTACAAAAACCATCATGGACAGACTGAAGGGAAATGCAATCGAGTGTTGCCTACAGACAAAGACATTCCATCCTTTTCAGGTTTCTATTTCAAGATACTTAAGTTAGCTGGAATTACACCATTTAAGCACTGAGGGGGTTTTGTTAACAGGAATCAGGCTAGACTGAGTGTGTTGTAAGGAAGGGTGTGTATGCTTGTTTGTTTGGCTCCCAATCTGCAGCCAGGAGATGAGTCGTTTCATTCCACACACACACACATACACACATGAAATAAATATAACTCATGTAGAATTAAGACTAATTCAAGCCCTCACTTTCATAGCAAAAACAATCAAAGGACATTTAACACATACTACCAAAGCTGCAGATCATATTCTAAGGATATATGTGTCCACTCTGCCTATATTTGTCTTTTCTGTCCAATTAGAGGTCATGAGACCAAAAATCAAGACTAAACCAATGCCTTGGTCTAGACTCTAGAGAATACATTATGACCAAAATATTTATGGCTCTCTTAAAGATTTTCAACGGACAACTGGGTACTCCATGGCAGAAAAACAATAAACGTCATTCAGGACTGTAGTACTTGGGTCTGGGTCTCAGCCCAATTAGTCAAATATCTTTGTCATACTTGGTTTATTTATTTAGCCCTGCATCACAGAAATAAATTATATTTCAAAGGTCTGTACAAATAGAAGCCTATCAACATCTAATTAATCAAAAATTTATCACAAAATTAAATGATGCATCACAAAATCAACCCAGCATCACCTAACTTAGACTCTTAGTTAAAGCAAGCTCGCAGAGGGAATCCCCACAGGGATAGCTAATAGGTATTGGAATAAGACAATGAATGGACATTAATATGGGCAGTTCTGTATCTAGAATACTCAGTTGCACATGACCGTGTGACTGTATTCCCATGGACAAGTTTAGGAGTTTTCACAACAATATGTTCTGTCAAAGTAGTTTTTGAGTGTTAACAAGCAATATGTGAATTGTGGCCTAACCACAACCCATGTCCATAACACAATATTGAAAGAAATCAATAATTGCAGCCTCCGGACCATTCACAAGAAGATCCACAGACGTGGTGGCAGAAATGTGACAATGGCAAATTAATAGCATTCGTCCACGGGATCACATGAGATTACAAGAGAAATTAAGACAGAGAAACATGATGAGGCAAGAAGACAGGAGTTGTCACCTA
Organism: Myripristis jacobus; assembly: GCA_900302555.1. Classification (NCBI taxonomy): domain Eukaryota; kingdom Metazoa; phylum Chordata; class Actinopteri; order Holocentriformes; family Holocentridae; genus Myripristis; species Myripristis jacobus. The sequence goes on along the minus strand of OMLB01011760.1, from coordinate 46,899 downwards.
GCGTGGCACCAGTACCCACAAAAGCTGCAGCAGCACACCAGTCTGCTGCCAGGTAAAATGACTGTATGTGCCAAGAGCCTGAAAATTGACCCACAGAGATATTTAGCCATGTCACGGGGCAGCGTGGCTCAGGGGGTTGTCATCTAATAATCAGAGGGTTCCTGGTCCCATCCCTGGCTCCTTGTTTCAAAGTGTCCTTGAGCAAGACACTGAACTCTAAACTTTTTTGATGGGTAGCTTGGCACCGTGCATGATAGCCTCTGGCATCAGTGAGTGTGTGAATGTGTGTGTGAATGGATGAGGTAGACACTGTAAAGTGCTTTGAGTGGTCGATAGACTAGAAAAGCACTATGGAAAAGCATGTGCACACTCAGGCAGATGAAATGAAGTCAGCCTTAGACATAGAATGGGTTCCCGATGGCCAGTTCCCATGGTGATACCACCTAAACTAAGGTAGCTGTCAGGCCTGTCTAGTTCAGGACCAACCGTGAAATTACACTAAGAATAGGCAGGTGTTAAGACGCGAGTTTGAGATTTCAAGAGAAATCGCTTCCCTAATCGCAAGAGGAAGTTGGCTCTAAAGATAAGGAACTGGGCAGGAAAAAACTCTGCTGCCTGCCAATTTTTTCTTTGGAAGGCAGTAGTACTTAAGGGACAAGGAAGTCTGGTACATGTGACGGCACGAGTCCATGTAACCATTTATTAGATAGCAGAAGCACTTGGAAGTCTGATCTGGCTTGAACTAGGAGCGAGAGAAGGGAGGCCAAAGTGGGTGTAATGCGATCACGTTTTGTAGCTGTAGTTAAGATTCTAGCAGCAGCACTTTGCTCAAGTTGAAGATTTTTAATTCAGAAGTTTGGTAAGCCAGAAAAAAAGGATATTACAGTAATCAGGTCCTCATGGGACAAATACAGAAGGATGTGCAAGTGTCAGCCATATTTAAGAAAGGACACTTTTCCAATATTGCAAAGACGGGAAAAAGCTCCGTAATATATTTGATGTCTAAGTCTCAATAAGATGTTTAACTATGGGGACTTTGATGGCATTTAGATTCATGTGTGAGCTTTCTTCAGGCTTAAACTCTTAAACGCTTAACCTTCATTTGTTTCCACCCTAGCAAATAATTTCAGAGATTATACCTGTATATAATATCCAATGGTCCTCAAATTTAAATGCACTGATTGGTCAAAATCCTATCCTTAATTAGTTGGTGGTGAAGGTTTCAGCAGAGTCTTGTGGATCTTTGTCAATGCTGATTCTTAAAAAAATATTTAAAGGATAACACTTTTTTCTAAGTTTGCACCAACGGTTTACTTTGCCCTTCTGCTTTCTATTATTCACGGGGGTGTATCAGGGAGTCAGTGCTCATTTTCTCCCCTTCAGAGGAGACCATCTGCTGGCTTTCATTCTTGTGCACTATGATAAACAGCAACAAAACACTTCCAAATTGCCTAAGCTAGATAATTCATCAGAGTACACACACTATCACATGATGCCTTAATATAGCCTTGTCAAAGTTTGTGTGTGTGTGTAGTGAATTAATCAAGATGCAGATAAGGGCACATCCGGACAAGACGGCAATACTCTAATGAGTCCTTGGCCATGAGGGCATTTGTTGCTAAGTTTTTCTAGCCCCTAAGTTTTTCCTCCCCTCTCTTCTCTCCACTTCCCTTCTCTGATTGAAATCTCCATGAGTGAGAAACCAGGCACAAGAAAGGAAGAGGAAGAGGATATCAGCGTCAACACAGGACGGTGGTAAACAATCAGAGACACAGTAAAAAAGACGGCAGAAGGAATCAGTTTGACCGGGAGTTTTATATTAACTGATATGCTGAAGAGCACTGGGAGGACAGTAAACTGTTTCTAGAGCAGTGGAATATACTACAAAACATGTCTGGTATGCCTCAAACAGCTCTGTTGGCACTCTTAGGCCAGCAGGAAACCCTAGACGTCCAGCAACAGGGAATGTGAACAAACAAATCCTTAATGCCTAAAGCATCTACATGTTTGTCACTAGTGTCAGATATTTGAGACCTCCTGGGTTTCAAATATCACTCCTGGTTGTCATCTCACCAGGAAACCTCTATTTCAGTTGTTGCTGAAGCTCAAGTATATGACCAGTGGACTTTGCAGGGAGATGAAATGAAAAATTGATCGCTTTGGGAACACTGGGTGGTGGTAGACTGAGAGAAGGGCAACAGAATTTATTTATTTTTTTGAGTGAATGGGATATTTGTTTTAACACAGTCCACTTCAACAAACACATTTACTACAAATATGAAAACTATGAAAATGCAAATAAAAAACATACTGAATAATGAGGTTGTGAAAAACCACAAGGACACAGTCAATGAAAAATGATGTTAAAAATCAACCTAAACAACTGAAATAAGCGACGTGAAGTGAGAAATTATTAGCCAGAGAGCACATAGTCAAGCACTTCAACCAACACTATTAAATTAAATTGACAGGATATGCTAGTTCCACATGTTCACCAAACCGCACCCAATTTGGCCGATCAGTGTGAAAAGTGAATCAGTTCCTGCTTTCCACAATGTGTCACACAAATCCACTCATAACTCTTTGAGATATCCTGGTAAAAACAATTGGACAAACGGAAAGGGATGAAAACAACCCCCGTCCAACTCCACTGGTGGAGGTAATAGGCATGTTATTTGGACCACAGATGCCCCATTAGGCCTGCTGTTGGCACTAGGGAAGGTCGTGGGGTCACGCGCCAGGTTTTAAATTGTTGTCACCAAATGTTATTGCAATCCACCAAACATATTTACAGATATACTGCTCTGGATCTAACTGCTGACCAACCAACAGAAATGGTGATGCAAAAAACAAACAAAAAAAAACAAAAACAAAACAAAACATTTGCCCACCACTTGCTGTGCCAATTACACATCACATTCACACTGCCAGGTGTACAGGACACAATATACATGGACAACGTGATTAAGTGTTTAGCAATGATTGCACTGACTCAAAGTGAGCCCAACAAGACATCAAGCTTTCTCCCCCTAGTCATTCCTCCAGCTTCAAACTCATTCCCCTCTTCCTCCATAACAGCATCTCCAGGGAAAAGGGTCAGGAAGTGGCCTATTTGTTCCAAAGCAGATTCCACAAATACCAGAGTCCAACTTTAAGGGAGAGGCCTGCTTCCCCTTGTTTCCAGTCAGCCTGTCAAGACAAGCGAAGCAGGCTTCTTGCTGCTTTAACCTCCACTCTGTCTCACGCTCTCCCCTCCCCACACATCCTTCTCATGGCCTCCCCTCTCCTCCCACTGCTCCTCAATCTGGACTCCTGCTGCACTGCTCACATGGTGGAGGGCGTCAAAGCATGCTGATCAGACGCCTCAGAATTTACAAGCTGAGATGTTTTTCCAAACATTATCTCAGTGTGTCACATATTATCATAATTAACAGGCTTGTTATGGGCATCTCCTTGGGAAAACATACAAAAATAGGCCACACAAGGAGGATGTCAGCTTCCACTACATTACTTAGCAATAACTCAGATATTATAAGTGTTTTTGTTCAGGGGTGCTGTGCTGTAGAGCTGCACGATACGGTTAAAAAAATGGCTTTGCAATCATTTTGACAGATATTGCAATTGCGATATCATTATTGCTTCATAACTGTAATTTTATAATTTTAACTGTAAAAAATCTAGTAAAGTCCACACCAAACCATCCTGTTTTTTTGTTGTTGTTTTTTTTACATTTGGAGAGATTGATTTGTAGGTCAGAACATCTCTGTAGTCCTATAACACTATGTTTATAATGCTACACTATCACATTTAGTCTTCATCAAAAAACTGCAGCTGCTATTTGGATATCGCACTTACCCATATTGCGATTTCGATATGATTTCAATTAAGTGTGCAGTCCTACTGTGCTGGAAATTTTATGTTTTACAGTTGATGTGGTAATTTTATCCAACGCAGGCTCCAACATCTACAGGACTCTGTAGATGTTGGCTCTTTTCCGATCATATACACGGATTCACCCACTGGAATTTGTATGAACATAGCTGGCCAATCAGGGCATTCCCTTCTGAATACACGCCTCCAGGCCATTAGCCCAATCATCTGCATCCAAATTCTGGTGAGGTAACCCACTGAAAAGAACCGGCTCCAAGGTTGGAGTCGCCGCATGACAACATAGAAGAACGCAAGCAGCCCGCCTGTCCCTGGCTTGATCATCGCTGCGCCCCTCGTGCCCCAGCTGGATCAACCTGAAGTGGCAGTGGAGAGATTTTTGTGGCAAATTTGCCGGGAAAGACCTCTTCCACGGCAGCCATTCTGACATGAAATAGCAGGTAAACACAGGTGTTAATGACACTGAGTAAGGTTCCACTGCATCCAGGTCTAACAGAGGCAGGCGTTTGGTGTTGGTGCATTAAACTGGAAAACATATTTAAATGGAACAGAGCCTTAATAAATGTCATAACTAACACCTGTGCTTACCTACTTCCTCATGTCAAAGTGAATGCTGTGCAGAGGGTCTATAGCTTGCTGCTGAAGCTAGTATTTGTATAGTTTTAGTTCAGCATCTGTATAGTGTGACAGAACAAATTCACCTCAACCTGAGCAGCTTGAGTCCTGTTGTGATAAATATGGTAAAGCCAGTATTTGATATCAAAAGCTTCCAATCGGTTGCAGAGGGGTGTAAAATTACAATGCGGAGTCACAACAGTGACTGAGGCAGTTCTTGTGGTACAATGCCAACTGCCTGTTTCCATAGCAACCATGGGTACCCACCATGCCAGGCCTCTCTGTTCCTCCCCCACACTCTGAATCCAGATGGCTGCTGCAAAGGGAGCAGGGGGCAACTTGGCCAGGAGGACTGAGGAACTACAGGCGCCTTCAGTTTCTTAATGCTGCTTTTCCAGTCCTAACTCAAAAACACACTGATACACCCACACTCCCACAGTGTTCGCCACACTTACACAGTTTTCAGCTACCTTTACAGAGCCTAAGCTTACAAAACAAATTTATATTCATGCCGGGACAATGTCCCACAGTATGAGTTAGGCCTAACTAGGACTGGGGAAACATTAACATACACGGTTCATCTTTACTATTTTGGCATATTAATGCAGCATGAATCCTTAGAGTGGGGGTAAAGCTCAACACAGAGCTCATACTGATTAGCCTGAGGCCTGAGTGGTCAACAGAGAAGCTACAGAACACATCAGCCGGATCCATTAATCAATCTGTTTCACCAGGGCCACGGATTACCACTTCCTATCCATAATGCATTGCTTCTTCTCTCTATGGACCAGAGCTACAAAGCACGACAGCAATTGATCTAGGGTAAGTTATGTGTGTTTTTATGGCAAAAAATAAATGTGGGCTGACCCACGATCAAGACTGCTGCAGTTAATTTCCTCATTACGCATGGACAGCAGAGCAGCAAGAAAAGCCTTGCACATGATTCTCTGTCTGCATGTCAGCAAAATGTGCAAAACAACACCTGTGCATTTTCTGAGATGTTGGTGTGGTTGTTTTCTGTCACACTTGTATGGATTCTGTGCATATGTGTCCACTTGGGTGAAACGTTGCAATAAACCACAAAATATTGAAAACTGGGAAATGGGAGTCTGTTTTTGTCCCCAATGAAAAGAAATTGCTTTGTTGCATTTATATTTTCAAACCAAGTCTGCAAGGTGCTCTTCTATCTGCTCCATGTTCGTTCAATGTTTTTTTTTTTTTTTCTGATTCTGAACCTGCCACCAAACAGAAAGTAGTCCCAGTCAGCGTGTTTGATAATACTGGCTGATAATGGTTGCTTTGGTAGGCAGCAGTATACTTACAATGAGGTCAAGCTTGTGCAAAATGAAAAAAACAAACAATTGAACACTGCAAACAAAACTTTGTACATGCTGCAGCTTTCTACTGTGCATTTGGTGAAGATTCAACAGGTAATCATAACCTAGGGAAACTGAAAAAGTCAACAATAACGGCTGCAGCTGCAGTGACAGAGCACAACAAGCAGTAGAAGCATAGAGAGGCTATCTGATCAGTCACAAAGTGCAGGTATCTGATGACAAGCTCAGCCAGCCAAGCCTTCATTCATTGCGAGGAGATGACCAGGAGATGTTGGCATGGAGATGTAAACAAAGGCAATGAACCAGAGAAAAGAAATGGAGACACTTTTCCATGAGGCTACACAACCAATCACATAATGTTTTGGATCAAATGCACGGGCTGTTGTGTAAAGAATTTGATTAGCCACCTAGCCTGCACACAGTGTAGAAGCTAAAAGGCCATCATAGCTGCAATATGTTGACTAAATATCACTTAATTTATACTGTCAATATAAAAATAAAACTGTAAACAAAAATAAATAAAAGTATAGCTGCTATAGCACCGAGTCTTGTCCACAAATGTGCTACTTTGTTTGTACGAGCCTGCTGGTTTGGTTTTCACAGAAATTTGACTGTGGCTTTTGGTATCACTGATCATTAGCTGTGTTTACATGGGCTGATATTCCATAATAATCAGGACAATAGTCCAATCAGAATAAAAAGCCTCATGTAACCACCTCAATCAGAGGAGACTGGCCTGATCAGAAGGAATTTTCAGTTGTGTTGCAAGGGCCGGAGCAAACCTTTGATAATCTGTTCAAGGGGAAAATATTAGCATGTAAACTCTTAATCTGATGGTTTCTCTCTGGTTGGTCTTTTTGTGCATGTTTGCCCCACGTGGGGGGAACATCAGGTGATGTGACGAGTTTCCGGGCGGGACAGAAACACAGCGACAGCAAAACACAACTGGCATGTGGCTGATACGACTTTTTTGTTGTATAGATTAAATCTTTAAAGGATTGTTGAACGCCTCTGTGGTCAAAAGGCTGTAAACCACAAGTTGTCTAAAAAGATGAATGAAGCAATGCACCAAACTGTCAACTAAATCAAAAACAAAAAAAGGTTGAAGGCTGCCTGTTTCATGGCTAAAAGTCAAAAGGGCAAAAATAGTTCTCATCAAGCCAGTTTTCACTTTTACAGTCTAATGACAAGATGACCTGATGGGAGAGCAGCCACTGGCAAACATGACTTAGCCTATATTATATTTATTTCCATCAGATTAGATTCTTTCCAGCAGGCCGAACCTCTTTGTGCAGGTCAAAGTTTTATTTGGGGCATGTAAACGCACATCTTATCAGATCACTTTATTTAGCATCCACATAACCAGTTAAGCAGGACTCTCTAATCAGAACGATGTCATTCAAGCCTAAGAAACATTGTCCATGTAACTGCAGCTATTGATTTGAATTGAGGGACTGAGAGCGACAGGATTGTTGGATGCAAAGGTTTCTGACAGGCTGACATCACCACCAAACAGGAAACGAGAGCAGGTGCCACATTAAATGTGGCACATACTCTGGACTGACTACTGGAGAAGAGACCAACTGACCTAGATGTGCCAGACAGAAATACTACGCCGAGGTAACCAGTGGCAGGAAATACCTGAGGTTTCCCCACCTCTAGAGAGAAAAAGTCCAGCAAACAGTTAGGTGTTTGGTTTGAGCTGAGTTTGTGCAGAAGTTTGTACAAAAAAAAAAACAAAAAAAAACACTGAATTGTACCGACAACATATCACAAGTTTTCCACTCCTGCCATCATCAAATGGCAGTATTTTTAGAAAGTAAGAGTACAGAGTGGTGGAAAAGGTGGTCCAAAAGGAACATGATGTGACATCTGGGAAAACTGTTTGAGCACAGGGAGCTGAGATTTTTGAGAGGGTCCAGATGAAAGTGGAAGTGAGTGAAATCAGAATTGCTTCCTGAATGGGGTGAAATAACAAAACGAGTGCCAATGGTAACACACGATGCAAAAGGGTACACCATGGTGCACGGCATAGGCGGCGATTCAGGTTTGTTTTAATGAGCAAAAGAGTGAGTAAGTGGAGTAATAGATCAAAACGTGTACGAGCATCTACATCCAAGTGTTTGTCTACCAGCATGAAGACGCTACAGACATGCACAGCATTCAGGAAATGTCTTACACACTGAAGTGAGAAGTGTGTAACAAGCCTTAATTCTGACTGCAAAACACTTACTACACAGACAGTAGTGTGTAACTTACCTACCTTGGCCTCATACCTGTATTCGTGACATGAACTTCCTCGAGGGAAGTTACACTGCTATGCTGGCTGAATTAAAAAAGCCACAGCGTCACAGAGCCAGCACCCTCAAATGACCAGCAGGCCAGCCAACTCTTAAAGGGGG
>OMLB01011760.1:8156-38637 GCA_900302555.1 Myripristis jacobus | reverse complement strand
GGGGGGGGGGAGTATTCTGCTTCTATGGTGCTGCTTTTTTATGAGCCTGTATTGAATATTCAAATGAATCAAATTGCTCCCAGACAGTTCAGGGCTGATGCCAAGGCATCCGGAAATACCAAAGCCCACTGCCAAAGACTGGAGGAGAGGTCTAGATGGCAAGTATGAGACAGAAATTGGGATGAGCTGAGAGGAAAGAAAAACACAAAAGGACAGACAAAAAAAGAAAAGAAAGGTGAAAACTGGCTTTTGGGGGAGGACAAAAAAATGAACATGCCGCAGCGAAGATGGATGATGACTGGAAAGGAGAGAAGCTTGATAGTGGTGTTAAAATCAACAGACAGCGAGTAGAGGGAACTTGAGGAAAAGGACAGGGAGTCCAAATCACCGTGGCCCCTCGTGGAATTTGCAGCACTGAATGCTGCACGTCAGGTTTAACTGGAGGCGTTCAATGACCTGAACCAGAGCTCTGCTCATAGGATACTGCTCTTCAACAGTGCAGGGGTCTGACTGTACACAGGGACAGACTGTTACATAAACCCACTTCAAGCCCCAAAGCTCGGATCAGCGAGTGTTAAGAGTCAGCACGCTGAATCCAGAAGATCATCAGTCTGTAGCTTGATTATCGTCAGCAAGCCGCTACTGTATGACGTTTGTGGATTTCAGCCAAAATAGAAGTTATGGTAAGAGCCGCCAACCCCACAGGACGCTGATAAACAACCTGGGGGGAATTTCAGAAAGCAGGTTTTACTGACTAACCTGAGTTTAATAACCCAGAGTTAACAGAAACTTGGGATTTCTGGTTCCAAGAAGTGAGATTAGATGAACTCCCGGTGAGTCACTGTGGTAACTTAAACTCTGAAGCTCAGCTGTTCCCTTGCAGATTTATTTTCAGAAAACCTGTGGAGCAGCCTGCAGCATCTTAACAGGGAGATAGGTATCTGACATCGCGTGCCTTTTTCTTGGCGATCCCATCCCTTGAATGTTGTTTCAAAGTCTGGCTTTCGTTTCATTTTATCACATTTTATTTTATATCACACATTTTTATGTTATGTACGTTATAAAGTATTGCATTTATATTTTTTAGCTTTTGAGTTGCATACAAGCAGCTCGACTATTTTTAACATCTGTCACAGTAATGCAGGAGCTAAATCCTGATTAATTGAAAAATCGTAATTAAACTGAGTCATGACCCAAGAATTGCAATAAAATCGAATCATGAGATCTGTGGTGACTCCCAACTTTAACCGCCACTCTTCCCCTGTTTTCTCTGCTCTGTCTTTCTGTGTTTATGGAGAAAGAGGAAGACAGTCAGCGGCATCAGTTTGGGCTGCATGCTGTGCACCATCACCCGGGTTTGCCGACCCCTTTGGTGAAAAACACAGCAAACTCCATCAATCTGTGCCCATCACAAGGCTGCAATTAAGACAGTGGCTATAATCCAATATATCTTAACCATTTTGAACTGTGTTCTTATATTAGGGCTGGGCAGTTAATCAAATTTTATTTTCAATTGCAATTTTGGCTTCTGACCATTATGAAAACAAGATAATGGAGATAAACATTCGATTTCAAAATGATGCTCTGATTTTGTCTTGTGTTTTAAATCCAGCGCACCCCATTCCTTTGCAGCCGTGCACTTTCGCTCCTTCCTAAAAGCCCAACTTCATTCTCAGCCAGGCTGTGGGATGTTTATACTTAAAAATCAAGGTAATAAATTTTGTTTTTTGTTTTTGTTTTTGGGAATTTCCGCTTTATTAGACAGTCACAGTGGAGAGCGACAGGAAGGACAAGGCAACGGATGATTTTTCCCAAGTCAACGCGAAGTGATCTAAATATTGACCAAAATAATCATGATTACAATTTTTGCCATAATCCAGCAGCCCTATTTTATATTTCATTTACACTTCAACTGCTGTCAGGTTCTTTTTATGGATTAAAACTTTAAAGGATGTACAACAGCTATACCAAAGATTGAAATCTTCCACACCAACTCGCACTCTTGTGCAGCTGCTGCCATGTAACTTTTGTCCTGAGAGGACATGCTCGTATTCCACGTAGGACTGCATTAAAACGTCCGATTCAAAAGCCATGCAATATGACACTGTGGTTTTCTTGTTGTTGGTTGCCATGGTGAATATTTTCATCTTGACACTGGCTTTTTAAGTTCACTGTGAACGCACCTCAGTCAACTTGTGCCAACTCAGAGTTGACTGACTCATTGTTCTGAAACCTGAAACCTGGGATAGGACTTGTCTGGTTTGTTCAACTCTAGGTTTGGGGTTGCACTCGGGGTTTGTTAAACCATCTTCCTGAAATATCGTCCTGGTGAAGAATCCCTCACAACTAGGGCTGGCCAATACAGACAAACCCTGGTAAAAGTAGGCTTCATTGTAACAGGCAGCCTTGTTCACCTCTCCTTTTCATCAGTCAACAATAATAAATCTATCAATATATCATAATCTACATCAAATCATCAAATCTGTTATTCAAAGGCTGAAGCTTAATTGTAGCTTAAAACCCTCTTCACTGTCAAACACTGACACTGAAATGTGAAACCATGGTTTGCATCTATTTTCACTCTGCCAGGGTACTAGAGAGACAAACTGTGCATACACAAATGGAAAAAATACTGTTTTTTGTTAAGTTTTGTTTTGTTTTGTTTTTCGAACAGCATTTAAAGAGGTAAAAAACATGCTTCCACATGTCTTTAACTTATTTATCCACTGCGGGGTGTGCCATTCTGAACAGCTCAGTCAATTCAATGAGCCAGTACAGTTTAGTCCAGCTCCTTCTACAGCAGCACAGCAAAAGAACAGTAAATAACACCACCAGCATTGCTGGAATGTGATGGAACATTCCCACCAGACCAAGCTTTGTGCTGCGGGTCAGTGACAAGCCAGGCTGGAAATCACAAATCGCACTCTCTCATTACTCTGAGTAGCTTCAGTGTATTTGTACTTTGAAGTTTTTTTGTGTGCACGTCACTGATTTTACTTTTTTGTATGCTTTGAGTTAAGGACACATTTTAAACTGCATCGGTTAGGGAGTAAAAATTTCACAGGCTCTCCACACGCACTGCATCAGCACTTTGCTGCTCAGTTAAGTAAAAATAGATAAAGGAAAGATGGAGGTGGCGAGTGAGGGAAAGATGAATAGTGACAGTGAAATGTCATCATATGCAAACCCGTGGCCTTGGCCTGTTTACATTCACAGTTTTGCAAACACTGGAGGATGTTGTTGAAGAAAAGAGAGAGATTCTGTACAGAAACCAACACAAACACAGCCTTAAATTCCTGTTAAGATTGATGATTTCCTTAGTTTGGGCGCTTTGTTTTCTAATGTTTGTAAGGTTTTATTCTTCTCTTCTCCTCATCTTTCAGTACTGCACATGGAAGATTATTTGTAACTACACTTTTTAAAGTAAATCAGTAAGCCTTTACTCTGATTACACTTTATTTTTGCTCTTTTTGTTAGGAGTTAGCACTGGGGAACTATGAAAGGAAGATAGCACCAATGTCCTACATAATAGCTAGGGTTGAAGTGAAATAATGTCACAATTTTCAAAATGGGTGAACTGTCCCTTTACAGTAAATTTCAAGCACTGAAGCGTACCCACTTTGGCACCCCACCTGGTTTTGTGAATGTATGTATATAGGTGTGAGTGCGCACATGACTCTGTGTGTGTGCATGAGCACGCCAACATCTGGGCTACAGCTGAGTGTAGACTCCACACTGCCACACCTCTACCAAATAATTTTTATAGCAGTCACAACTGTCTGAGGTAAGGCTTACCGGCAGCACACATTTCATTATTTTATTAAAAGATCTGGACTTCATCCTCATGAAAACAGTGGTGCTTCACAGTCACAACTCTGCAACACCCAAGGATCCGCTATGCAGACATTTAGCAAATGTGCCTCATAAAACCTACTGCAGATGCAGGAAGCAATGTTCTCATGAAAAGAGGAGGGGTAGAAGTCAGTGAGATCAGCCAGTAGCTGCTGAATTCTGGCAAGGGAGAGGAGTAGCTCTGGAGTGGTGTGTCAGCAAATCAATAATGTGAAGAATATAAAACAAAGAGAAGAACAAGTTTATATTCAGTGATGTATTTTGGCTGAATATTCTTTGCAAGTACATCTCCACCTTCAGCTGAATTTGAGCCACGATGAAACCTCCATCATTTGTCTTGTTTGTTCTTGAGGGAGAAATGTGTCTTCCTTTCATGTCCCATCCCACAGCTTGTTATAGGATATCCTGCCCATATGGGCCAATGGCTAAAAGAATAGGGGTATCCTGTCCCGTCATGTCTGTCTGGTTCTAAATCTTGATTGTACGCGCACAGGTCTACATAGAAGACAGTATCCTATACACGTAGAGGAAAATACAACCTAATGCTACCTCTAAATAAGTCAGGGTTTACCGAATTTTTAAGGCCATAATACAGAAAGAGAGGGGACAACATGCAGCAAAGGGCCTGAGGACGGATTCGAGTCCAGGACGCTGAGATCAGAACTCAGCCTTAACAAGTGGGACGCCCTATGATGAAACTACAACTGCTACAAATTTTAAAAAAAAACAAATCAAAATGGTTATCTTCATTATACATTTCCTTGTTTTAAATTCCAGAAAATATCATGCTGGGGACACCCTGTAACTGTAATTTTCAAGGACCCCTGGTGGTCCCCCGACCCCAGTCTGAAAACCGCTGATGTAGCCAACACCCTACATAGTTCCTAAACAACATGGTGGTTGATCCAAAATGGGCAGTAGTGGTCTCCAAGCTGTATTTCTCTGTCTAGTTATAAAACACTTCTCACTAAATACAACACACTATTACAACAGAGGAGGTTCTAAATGTAATTAATGGTGCAGCATCAGTGTAATAGATATGAGAGTATTGCTACCTACTCTCAACGATGTAAGGTGCATTTATCAGATGAGTTAGCCAGGGCTGACCTGAATTCTTCAAAGCTCAGAAGTATTGAGATACTTTTTTAAAACAGTGGACACTAAGCGTTTTCTCTTGATGTGAACAGATTCACCGAGGCCTGGCCGCAGGGCATCCACACCTGCCTCCACATGAGAAACTGAAAAAAGCGCTTCAAGAAGCGACAGCTAAGAGCTCCAGATAATTTATGTGGGAGCGCTGCAGACTCCTGCTCCAGAGACCTGTCACCGACCATCCCTCATATATTCCGCCATGGCCCAACAAACTCGAATCTGTACTCGCATTTGGCTCCAGGCAACCGATGTGTCAGCCAGTTAAGGAACTAGGATCCAGTTCAAGACGTTAACAGAGTTAGATTGCATACTGATTGTCATGTCAGTTCACATCCCCAGTTCGCAATAAACAAAATTTTGGTTCACTGCATTTACGGCTGATTAATCTGTTAATTATTTTTTTCGATTAATCATTTCGTATATGTAGACTCTCATCATACCCAAAGTACTGTCTTCATATTGCTTATTGTATATCATTCTGACTGACCAACAGGCAGCAAAAAAGAAAAAGAAAAAAACTTTTCGTTGTTGTTTGCACTCATGATATGACATGAAACTGAGAAAAGCAAGAGGTTCTCAGCATTTGTGAGGCTATAAGCAGCACAGTTGGTATTTTTACTTGGTAAAATCTAAAATGATTAATCAATTAATTGACTGACCGTTTCAGCTGATTGCAATATCAGTGACCTTAAATAGTACAAGGATGAGAGGACTGCAAAGTCCTCCCAAGCACTGCACTGGCCTCCATGTTGTGACAGTCAACTCCTTCATTTAAAACAATCAAGATTATGAATTGATATTAGGAATTTCCCATGTGCACTCACATTAGTCTTGATGTACTGTGGGGTAAATGAAGCTTGCTGAATGCTTATTGGCCACTATTAGTGGTTTAGGGAGTACTTCCAGCGATATAATATGCAGAAAAGTGGACAGTTGCCACTGGCATTGTGAGTCACGCTTCCTGGCAGAATTATGTGAGCTCCCCGTTTGAATCCATTGTTGGGATTGAAGAATGGCCTCTTCTGTGAGCTCTCCTTTATTTAAACAAGCAGTCAAGCTGTTGATATTTGTTAAAGCGGACAAAAGCTGCAGCGTCAGGCATGCTGTTTTATAGACAGACAAATTACCTACACATACAGAGAGATAGGCACGTGAACTTTAGCTAAGTGTGTGTGTGTGTGTGTGTGTGTGTGTGTGTGTGTCTTTGGTGACCTAACACTTCTCCTCCACTTGAACAGAGCTGCCTCCGGCCTGCACTTCCTGTTTGCACGATGGAAGTCATTATAGCAGCTCCTCACAACACACAAAAGTCTCTCTTATCCATTCCAAAAGGGGGATTTTTCCAACAAAGTACCCACTTGGGATCGAGGGCTCCACAGTCGCTCAGTTCTGCTTCCCTAAGAAAAAGGACAACATGTGGGCTACATAGTCACTCCCTCCCTCCCTTAGCAGATGAATTCAATTGTGGTGAGGAGGGAGATTGGAGTGCCTTTCATTCTGTGTCACAAGGGCCACTGAACCAGAGCCAACAGAGGCAAACAAACAAAGCCCTCTGAATTTGCCAAACAGCCTCTACTGGAAGATGGAACTGGGCCGGACAGCGTGATTTAGCTACTGTTAATACCAAACAATAATAAAGGACTAATAAGAGGAGCAGCGACGGGGGGAAAAAAAGAAAAAAACACATGTTGGTCGGATGTAATGCAGAACGCGGCGACAGGGCGTCACAGGGGAATGAAATGTGAGGTTGCTGAAAACCAAATGGCACCACACGGCCCGAATGATAGCTCTGCTCACCCAAACAAGAGTGGCGACGAGAGTTCATGTGCAGGCTACATGTGCAAAAAGTGAACATCAGCTTCAAAACAACACAGTGGGAGTTCTGCTGAAATGCATGGTGTCTGGTCGCAGCAGCAGGGTCTGTCGAACGAGATAAGACTGCAATCCAACTGTTTTATTTCAACCTCATAACAAAACTCAATTTATTTCTTTTTGTTGTAATTTTTTAGGGGAATGTTGTGGCAACTTGTCTGCTAATTTTCAAGTAATATTTTACAAATATGCTGGTGATTTTTTGGTAAATTCCTTTACTAACTGTGGGAGTTCCAGTGAAATGAATCAAGTCTGGTTGTGGCAGCATGAAGGTCTGCCAGAGGAGGAGAGAAGACTGTAAATGAACTTTCTTCTTGCACTAGAGGTCAAACGATGTCCCACCAAAGTGTTTCCCTCACAGTCATATAGCCCTAGCAGACCACCAGGCCAACAACACCCTTTATATATCGTTTTTCTAAAAAAATACCACAGACTGCTGAAATAATTAACTTTGCCATTCAGAGCTTCCATACCAAATACTCTTTCATTTGGAAAGCAAACATTTGCAATTTTTCTACCATGAGTAGGATACCAGGCTGTACATAGCTCATGACTGCTGTAGGTAGCAACAGAAATCCCTTTTAGGGTAATACAGTGTTATTTAACTTACTGCAGGTGAAACTTCAGGGACAGTCTACTAGGAAAACCAGAGGAAGCTTGCATCAACATTTCAATAAATGGGCCTTCTCTGATTAAAAAAAAAAATCCCAATTATTATGCCACAGTGAAATTTTTCTCCTAGTCCAGAAAGATAAAGCACTGCGAGTTCATGTGCTGCAAGGTCAGAGGAATGTTATCGTCATAATTAGTTTCAACCTATTTTTATCCACTGAAAGCGCAATTTATTAAACATCCTGACCTCGTGATCTTAACTTTTGAATATACATATTGAGCAAAACTTTGAATGCAAATGACAAGTGTCTTCTGTGCCATCCAACAGAGACCAAAAGCACCAACATGCAATTCTGAATGCTGTGTCAGTTTAGGGTTTTGTGTGTCTGTGTCTGTGTGTGTGAGAGCGAGTGTGTGTGTGTGTGTGTGTGTGTGTGTGTGTGTGTGTGTGTGTGTGTGTGTGTGTGTGTATGTTCTAACAGAATACAATCTATACCACATTTGTGTGGGCATGTTTCAATTAGTGGCATATCTAGCTTTGAGTCCTCTCTTTGGATATGTTTTGTTACTAAGGTTCTGATCCCCCAAGGAGACGCTGGTAGTCAGCACTGTGCTGCTGTGACTCAGTGTTTTCCAACCAGACTGCCTGCCAGTTTCCAACAGCACATCCAATTGAAAATAGACAAACCTCCCACACCCACACCACTGCAAAAGTTAAATGTTCACACAACCCACAATCATTTCTTGGCTCAGAATTCACCATGTTTGACAGTTGTTTCTACATCACATATATAAATAGTGCATTTGCCATTAGTATCTACATATGACCATGCGTTCTCAAATACACACAGAGACACACACAAACACACAAGTGGTTTGGAATGAAGAAAAGCCTGACTGAAAAATCAAGGCCAGACTAAACCTGTGCAAGTTCAAACTGAATCATGTTTCCACATGAGCTCTCGCCTTAAGGAAATTAACAGCAGTAACCCCAGCGAGATCCTCCAAAGATGCACCTCATTGTTTCTGTCATCGCTCACACGTTATGTCATCGCAGTTTTCATTCATGTGATGACAAGAGCGGTAAGAAACGCTGTGGAGAAGCTTCAAGTAAGTTCACCTGACAGGTGGCTCAGTGTGACACACACCACGGTGGCTACAACGGCACCAAAACAATACCATTGTAGGAATGCTGTTTCAACCTTTAGTTGTGTGTCTGTGTGTGTGTTTACATTGGGTTAAGTTAGTGAAAACAAGAGCCGACTCAACATGTTGCATATGCTGCCCCCCAAAAGAGCCAGTCGAGCCATACTTATATTTAAGTTTGATAAATAAAGGCAGGCGGAATAAACCCTCAGTGGAAGTGAGGCGAGGCAGCCTGACAGAAGCTGGACCCTGGCCTGTAACGTCGCACATTATCGCTGCAGTGACGGTCACGCGGTTTGAATAGTGCGAGAGTACAGCCAAGTGACAACCTGATAATAATTACACGGCACTTCGGCTTATTTATCAGTTTAGTGTCCAGCGGAAACAGTACAATGTCAGCGAGTTAGTCGCAAGCTCACCTCTTATTCTGAGAGAAAGGCAGACTTTTCTGAGTCGTGTCGGTGTTCAGTCAGTTGGCAGTTAGCGGGAGACTGACACAAACCTCAAGTTAGCTACCATGCTAGAGGCTAACCCGCACTCCACTTACCACTCACTTTAGAGCTGCTTAAAAGGCGGGCAGGAGTCCCAGGACAGCTTACATACTGATGTCACGGACTCTGCTGTCTGTTATCTGACTAGTTACAGAGCTACAGCCGAGGACGGACTGCTGTACGGCGAGCCGATAATCACTTTTATTGTAACCGAAGCTAACATCTATCTGACAGCTTCCACATCTGCAACATGATGCCGCGAGCCTCATCGGGCTGACAAGCCAACTAGAGCCGCTGCGGCACGAGGCGGGGCGGGAGCTGGTGACGTAGCAGGGGAATGTTTGGGAAAAGTCCTCGCGGGGCACTGAACCTTTGATGACCTCTAGCGATGCAAGCCGACAGTGATGGGCACAGACACCAGCCGCAGACATGACATCACTGATTCTGAGTTTAATAATCGCACAAAAACACATGAAACTGTCTTTAATTACTGTCGCAAAAATGCTAATATTGTTTACTTTGGATACAGGATAGTCAGGTGTGTTAAGCCATGTAGAATTGAACTGTCATGTGAAACCAAAGATGTGACAAAAGACATGATAAAAGATAAGTTTACTGCACATGAAAAGGGAAAGTTTTGGTTTTGCAAGAAAGGAACGAAGTGGCAGAAAATCTGAGCATAAATAAGGACTCTTCTTACATGGTGTCTGCCTTCCCCTCTGTCCAACAATGACTTTTCCCCTCTTACAGTTTATAAAATAGGCTATATGACAACAGAGTTCTAATTTTAAAGGACATATTGCATTATTTTGTGCCTTTACAGACAAGAAAGTTAAACTTTTGCATGTAAACATGTGGAACTATGGTGTTTATATCACACTTCTTTCATAAACAGTTTTTCACTGGATTTTAGCCCCATGCGTGGTGGATCAAACATACAGAGCCACAGTTAGCCTAATTTCTTGATAGTTACACAACTAGCTATTAATCTACTTTTCTTCTATTAACCTCCTTAACATTGCCAAGCAGCGTCTGGTTGACCAGCTGATAGTAATCCACTGCTGCAGGAGTCTGCCACCAACTAAAGAGAGGATTACCAAAAAAGAGAAAAGGGAGTCCCTGCGGCAAGAGAGACGCACTGGTTAAATTAGAAGTTAGTCTATAGTTGACACACACACTACCTACATACTTGATAGAGGATACATATAGAAAGGAAGAGTCCAGCCAAGCTATATCACTAATCAACATTTTTTTCTTTAACTTTGCAGGGCTGAGAGAATGACTGAGGAATAAGTCACCACTTACACCTACAAGGGAACCCATGCTGAAGACTCAAATGAAAACCTAGATGGATATCTAGAGTCCTGAGGATGGAAGAACAGCACACAAGATAGGAAATATTGTTTCAAGGGCAAAGGATGCAACACCGGACAGAGCAGCCATCCCTGATCCCCACCACAACACCTTCAGTGCCCCTTGGCAGAGGTTTTCCAAGTCTCTGGAACTGGACTGGAAGGATGGAGCTCCATTCTTCCAAAAGATATCCCCCAATTTAGCACTGTGATGATGATGGACTGCCTAGTATCAAGTATGTGTCTAGTGTCTAGTATGTGAGATTTGGTGACTGTGCAGGCCACAGCATCACGATTTCTATCATTTTCATCCTCATCAAACCATTCAGTGAGCCCTCGTGCCCTGTGGCTGGGGGTGATGCCACCCTGGAGGAGACCACTCCCATCAGGATAGAAATGTTTCATCACAGGCTAAACGTGATCACTCAGAATAACTTTGTATTGATTTTCAGTGAGTCATCCCTGTAAGGGAACAAGTGGAAAATGCCCCACACAGCTTCACAGGGAGTGGACCACATCACTGTAGGGGTCCAGCATTCAGGCCTGTGGCGTTCTCTTGGTACTGTTGCCCACGTGTCCAGAACATGGAGACGGATGACTCAACTGACTGCATAGCTTTCATCCTCATCTCTGTAGACCAGTGCCAATGGTTTTTGCACCACTTAACTCTCAAATGTCCATTTTTCTTTCTAATGAGGCATTTATCCACAGCAGCCCTGCTATAATATCCCTCTCTATGTGCAGTATCTTTTGAAGGAAATGTGCTCCATCCGACCAGTAGAGTTTCAGAGACTTGGAGAATTGGAGAGCGTTGAAGCTGTTCCAGTGGTTTGTGTTGGCTGAACATCTCACTAAGACACTTCATGTTGGTTTTCCTTTAATTTGCCACCAGTCTGTATTAAGAATTTTGACACAAACACCTTTGCTTTATTCAGTAAATTTGGTCTTTCTGTGTTTGTCTGTTTGCATGAGAGGGATGACAATGCCAAACTCAGTTGTGCATTCTGGCTGCTTCATTCTTCCTTGCTTATCACCAAACATAAATGGACAAAAATCGTTGGGGTCCACTGGTAAACTCAGCATACATCTCATCTGCCAGTGTTCATCTCAATAAAATTATGTCAGTGTTGGTTAGCCTGCTATTCCTACAATCTGCTTCCGCTAATACACAGTGGGTCTTGTTTTCTACATAAGCAAAGTAGTTAAAACGAGACATATCTGAAACAAGCCTGAATAGTGATCATTTCACTTTTAGTTTTCAAGATGGTTGGGTGCATTTTTTCATGAGAAAGACAGGTTAGTCGTTAACACTCAGCAATAACTTTTCCCCTTTTGCAACAGTGGCATTAGTAGCCTCCATTGTGGCAGTTTTAATTAGATTATAATATTCGTTGGAACCACTCAGATGGCTCATTCTTCCAGGTAGGCTCTGGATTTGATTGTAATCTGGGATTTGGTGGGTCAGTGCTGAGTGCTACGGAAACCCAAAAGGTACAGTTGCGATACGTGCGGTGCAATACGCGAATGGTCCAGACTGCGAACGTCTGAGACTGGCTATAAGTGTGAGAAAGAGAGATTAGGGGGATAGATCCAGGTAATGCTTGGTCATAAAAGCTGTGTCCTTACTCACAGGTTGCGAGATTATTACCTGCAAACAAGGAGACCGCTTTCAAGTGTCTTTCATCAGGACTGTCGTGGTAGCCTGAATGGTCGAGGAGCAAATTTGGAGCCAGAAGGTCACAAGGTTTAAATTTTATGACTGTCAAGCATGCCTTTGAGCAAGACAGTAACTCTCAGTGCACTCAGAGCTACTTTGTCTGACACAGTCATACACCTAACCCTCTATGTAGCTTTTCCCACTGAGGGCTATATGAAATAAAATAAATACTGAAAACATTAATTTAATTTAATTTAATTTAATTTAATTTAATTTAATTTAATTTAATTTAATTTAATTTAATTTAATTTAAATGCAGACTGGACAGGTGCCCCAAAATGGACTCAGATTCCCCTTAAAGTGAAAATCTGTTTATCACCAATCAGTATTTGTGAATGCTGCTCCATTGACGAAGAATTTGGAGACTGGACTTTTTGGTCTGATGGACTGTTGAGCTCTGGCATCCAAACGATATTCATCTCCTCCTAAATCAAAGTGTCATTAATCACTTAGTATAGTCAAACCCCAGTAAAAACACCATGAAGAATACCACAAACTCAATCTATTTTTTTTTTTTCAGGATATATTTTTTATTATCACCAAGTGCTGCAACTTTGCAAGACTGGCTCATAAGCATAAAGCATGTCCACACTATATATTTATTTTAGGTGTATGGTGATAAATCAGTGAATTCAGTGTGTCATTTTTATGATCAGAATACAGCAAATTGCATTTTTGTCCAGAAAAGTGTGCAGGCCTCATTTAGCCCTGCTCAGGCTTTCCAGGCCGTACAAGAAATATAACAGCACAGCAACACATAGGTGCACATACTATTAAGCAGCTCCCCCATCTTCCCCCTACATTGGCTGCTTCTCTCATATTCTGTATTTTTCCTGCTCCATGCACAAAAAGTGGATATACTTGATCACTACTGTCAACAACTCTGTGGTGAGCAGTGACTTTCCTGCGTAGCCTAGCCGCAAATGCACTCTCACACACAGACACACATGTGTAGGCTCATGTCATGAGGTAAGCTCATTCTGTCACTCATTATTAATAGAGGATTACATTTATTCCCAATCCCAAACTCACACACACACACCACACGCTTTGCACTCCAAGCCAAGCCCACACACTGTCTGCCACGGACCATCACAGGTAGCAAGGTAGTCAGGTAGTTGTGTGCAATTAGTTGGTGAAAAAAGGACTTTTATTTCTTGAATATTACAAGCCCATGGAGGTGGACTGTTCATCTGACTGCTGACAAAGGATTTTACCAAACAACAGGAGAATTTCTATCTGACAAGACTACCCAAGCAGCTTTATAAACCCAATTTCATGACGGTAAGATAAGCTTTTAATATATAAACTTCTGCCTAACTATACATGATAGAATGAATGTCAGATGATAAAAGGACACAACAGTCTCTGTGGAAAAAGTTTTTTTTTGGTGATATGGGCTTTTTTGAGTGACTGTTTTCCATTCCGGTAAGCACATATAAACTTGTTGTTTTTTTTAAAGCGTAAATATAGAAAATATTGAGAACATGTATGTGGCATGCAGTTCATATTTCAGATGGTTCAGTCTAGGTGTAGAATGGATCCAAATCAAATTAATTAAGGGGTTAAATTTGCTAAACCTTAAGATATATTTTGATCAATTTCACTCTGCACAGTGGTGGAGCTCTAACTGATTACAGCCAAGATCTTATTATCACTAGTCAATGAGGTGCTGGTCACTAAACTGTCTTGTGCAGACACACTGAGCTTAGAGGAATAGTGGCCCTAAAGCTCCCATGATGGTAACTTCTTTATGGCTTCCTGAATACATTTATGAGGACTATTGTTTTGTCTTTGCACTTCAGCATAACAATAAAATATACAAGGTTTAATTTGGACTCAGTTAGGCCAAGGTATGGTGAAAGCCACACTCAGTTGACCTACGCTATTTAATTTCTGTTTAGTTTTTTCAATCCTCCACTTATTCTGTCCTTTCCCAGATGTTTCCTTGGTCGGCCGTGTTCACCTTGGAGCCCAAAATCCCCGGCCAGCGTACCTCTGAGGAGCTGGTCACCAACACTCTGATGCTGGAGCTGGGGGCCATGGTGAAGCGCACTGAGCGCATCCGTCTAGAGAGAGCATCAGAGGGCCGGCGCCGCCGCCGCAGCTCCTCCTCCAACGCTGACTACAGCTGGCTGGCCAAAACGCCAAACCCGCCGCCCTATGAGCTGACACCCAATGACCTGCTGGAGCTGCAGGACCTCTGTGCCAAGATCCCTCCTCCACAGTGTGGCCCTGTGATTGTCAGGTGAGAGAGAGACACAGAGACAAAGACAGAAAGTCAGAGACTTAGGAAAGTGATAAAAGAGACAGTGAAGAAAGAGAGGAGGCAGGATGAAAGGGACAGAGAAAGAGACAGACAGGAAGAGGCCAAACCCGAAGCTCCAGCATCTTGGTTCTAAGCACTCATGTGAACACCATTTTAAGGCTGTATGCATTATGTTTCTCAGAATAAGACCAGCTTACTTCACAAGTTATGGTTAAGTTGATACATCCGTGTAACCTGACATCAGATCCACTGACATGTTCGACCCTGCCCATCACATATCATGGGTCACCACTGTGGCTCTTCAGTGGCACCATAAAGTTCTGACTGACTTTTATTTTCTACAAAAAAGCTTTGATGTAGGATTCATACCCAACCATCACCCTCATGGCTATAACTTTGCCTTTTCTAGTTCCTTCTTTTCTCGTATGACCTTGAATCTGTTTTGGTTCTTTGATTGTGAAGCACAGTGTAAACTTAACTATGCCCCAAGTCAAGCTGGTCTTTATTACAAAAGTCATCCCTCCTGCCACAGGTTCAGGAGGCTGGTGACACAGATGGAGCCTGAGGTCCACGAGGTTCCCCGGCTGTTCCGCACGGTGCTGCGTGACTGCGTGGAGGAGATGAGTGCCAGTGGTGACGCGCCGCCGCAGAACACTGTCTTAGAGAAGCAGCAGCGCAGCAAGAGCCTGTCCTTTGTCACCTTCCGCTCCAAGTTTCGCACAGGGCAGGGCTTCTTCAAGGGCAGTGCCATGGGGGGCTCCAGGGGGAATCTGCAGCAGCAGGTGGATTGGTCCGATGAAGAGGAGGACACAGAGGCAGACGAGGAGGCGGCTATCAAGGCCAGGGCGAGGAAGATGAGGAGCAAGAGCATGCCAGCGATCACTCCTCTGGAACAGAGCGCTCAGGGATGAAGGGAGAGAGGGAAGGGATGGAAGGATGCAGGGAGAGTGGGGAAGACATAAGGAAGAGGTGAGGAAGGGGGCACTGGGAGCAAATAGGGGATGGGAGGGAGGAAGGAAGTGGAAGTGAGGGGAAGTGAGCGCCAAAGTAAAGGAGGTCAAGGATCTTCCTTTTGGCCTTTTTCAGAACAGGGAGAAAAGTCACTGCTGCAAGAGACAGGGCTTAGAAACATTTGTTTACTTACAGGAAATCAGTTTCCATGATGAATTGGAAGTCGTTTTAGTCCATCTCAAAAGCACTTGTGCCAGTGTTTTGGCTTTGCGATATCTCAAGCAGCACTTGTTAGCATTTTGTGATACTAGTGGTTAAAACAATCTTAGAAAACTCATATTCATGTCATTCTTCATAGCAGATAATATTTCTAAGTAGACAATGGAATGAGCTGCATGTGATTTTTCAGAGGAGTGTGTTTAGCCTCAATGGCATGACTTGCATTGCTAACAAATCCTCAGATGCTTCAGATATCATGATAACAAAACTACTGACGCAAAGGTTGCTTAGACTGAAACAATTAGCTGTTCATGATAAATCAGATGCAATTCTTAAAAATCTGAACTGTCCCTTTTACAAATGTCTTATGCAACAGATAGGACGTACGTCCTGAAGTAGATGGGGAAGTTCATCTCTGGTCTCCTTGGTACATTCAGCACATTGCCACTCAAACCTCACAGCAGTCACAGTTTGGCTCTGGATCACCAGACTCAGAAAACTTAGTGAATGCTCTCATAGAAATGCAAGCATACCCCTTCTAGCAGAAAACAGCTACACTCATATCTCACCTTCTGTTTTTTATTGTGAATATTATGGATTTGGGAAAAATACAATGTTCTTATTACTGCTATGTGATTAAAACATTGCTTTTTTCACAAAAGACTTTGGTCTGATTAATTTTTTTTAAAGATTTTTTTTTTTGGCATTTCTGCTTTATTTGACTGTCACAGTGGAGATAGACAGGAAAGGCAGGGGAGAGAGAGGGGATGACGTGCAGCAAAGGACCTGAGGTCGGATTCGAACCCGGTCGCTGCGATCAGGACTAAGCCCTGGGGCGCCCTGTCTGATTAATTTTAATTTAAAAAGTGGCTCATTCTTGTGAATAGTGGAACTATTTCAAGTGTAGTAGTATTCAAGTTTCTATATAGAAAAGGAGTGAAGGATACGGGATCATGGATTTCATCACAACCTGGTCACTTCAATGTGACATCAGAAGCAAACTGCTTTCCAATCAGAGCCCTCTGATAATCCTGTTCAGCTGGACCCTGATGATACAAAGAACAGAGGACAAAAAGAGGAAAAAACCTGTATGTCTGTATAGTCTACATGATGGATAATAATACCATGCAACACAGGCCAGCTTAGGGCAAGGCTATTGACTAGCCTCACGGAAATAGCCTTGCGTGGCTAATTATATCACTGCTGGCTAATCCTCTTATTCAAAGAAAATCCCAGCCATGAATGCCAGCACCCTATTATTCTTTTATTAATATGCAATTTCTTGTCAATACATCATCACTATTTGCACTTTATACACTGAAGTCAAGGCATTTGGCTAAAAAAAAAAAAAGTCAAGGAAAAATAGGAAGAATGTTTTTGTTTTTCTTAAAAAGCTGTGGTCATTTAAATAACATCCTGTACATTAGATAGATTAATAAAGAGGGGAAGCGCCTAAAGCAGTGACACCCAACCAGACACTCCCAGGGAACCGGGCTGATTCAAGTCACTTCATTAGTGGGCCTTCAGAACCAGTATAGCCCCTTCATAAGCACCCGGCTCAAACCCAGGTCCTTTTCAGTTACTTGCATCATTCACTTGAGTCTTTCTGCAGCGTAAAACAGGTGAGGTTTACAGATCTGCAGTCATTCCCATGGCATCATTACCACAAAGGCGCCAACGCAACTGAAAGGACTTGAAATGCACACTCGGACCGCTGTACATGGATCGGTCACTACTGCCCAGCCAGCAACCAGGCATGCCGGACAGACTCATGCGTAACGGTGCAGTTACACACCTTATAAACCATTCTTACAGATCATTCTGATCTAAACCACACTGACATTTCTGACTGGGTTATAGCAGGAAAGTCCCCCTTCAGTTGACTGTAATGCCCTCCTGTGCCCTGTGACTTCACGACCAGCACAAGGGGCTCGACCACAGAAAGTGTCTACACATTGTGTCACAGTTCCTTAAGTGTTTGGCAAAGAAAAAAAAACAAACACTGAATGCAATAACAAAAAAGTGAATTTAAAAATATTTCATGTCATGAGAACGACAATGGGAAAGGTTTTGTTGACAGGCAGGTGACAGTCCCACTCTTCACTACAAAGATGAATTAAGAAACAGGATTGATTTAAGAACAAACTCCAGTTTTGCTGTTGGCCTTCTTTGCTACAACTAACGTGACATGAGAAAAGGGGACAAAAACACAAAAGAAAAAAAAAAACAGTTTGCAGAATCAAACCATTAAATAATAGCCATTTTGATTAAATGTTTATGATTAATTGGTCTAAAGTTAACACTGGAGAGCAGTGTTTGGCTCACACTATACAAAGTGGGGATTTTTGATAATTTATCCTTTTCATTTGGACAGTTTGACAACATCGTTCTCTAATGGTAGAGAACAGCTTCATCATACGGATATCAATAAAGTCCAGTTTTGTGGCTTGGGAATAACAGACAACTCTACATGTATTCATCTGCGTTGACCCCGAGCCACCAGCAAACCGTCATTGACAGAGAAGCCTGTCCTCCAATCAGTTCTTAAGACGACGCTTTAATTCAGTCCAGCTTTAACTTAACTTCCCCCGGCTCCGTGTGCTTTTTCCCCTCCGCTCAGTCATTCCTCTTTGCTTTAGGCGAAGAAGACGACAAAAACGATGAAGAAGATGATGAGGACGAGGAAGATCTTGATCATCAGCCAGCGGTTGGAAGAGACTGACTGGAAGTATTTGAGGATCTCTGTGTGGGCCGCCTCCACGTTCAGCTGGGTGTCCTCCACGTTAGCATCAATCCTGCGCAAGTGACAGGTCAAACCAGTTTGTTCAGTGACGTGGGACTATTTAAACTCTTATATCACACTGTTTGTCTATCAAATGTATCACCTCAAAGGGAGAATTTATTTAATTAACCAGTTTGTGCTAAAATGTCAGAATTAACTTTTTGAAATGACAAAATCTTATGTGAACTGATCACGTCCTCCCCACAAACCGCATGAAACTCAACGACTTTTTTGCTACCATTTATGCATCTCCCTCCACGATCTAACCCTTCTGCCCTCATTGCCGCCTCACCCTCTGTTTGATCTTATCTCCATCTCACCTTTGGATGGTCTCCTCTTGCTCCTTCACCATGTGTGCCAGCTGCTGGAATATAGAGCCCAGTTCCACGATGGTGCTCTCGATGTTCTGCATGGTGTCTGCACGGCTCTGGATGTACGAGTCCTGTAACGGCACGGCCAGAACGGTGTCAGAAAGGGTGATGTCATGGCACAACAATGATGTGGAGCTTACTTGTTTCACACAGAGTTTTACACCAAAGGATAAACAGCGCTGGTCTAGAAATTATATTAAGCTTATAGTGAGTCTTCCTTCCCGCCATGACAAAAAAAACTGCCCAATATTTTTGATGTTAAACTGAATAATAAATAGTTTTATTTATTGTTTTTTGTGTTTGCAAATTGAATACACAAATGAATCCATTATGTAATGTAGCTCTGGCCCCCTACTCCCACGTTACTTAGTCAATGTATGCCAACTGTCTACCTGCTCATCAATAAGCTGGAGCTGCAAGGGGTTGCTCTGGGAGTCCATGTCAATGGCCACCTCACCCAGACTCCTGGACTCATCCTGCATCAAGACTGAGCTCTCTGGAAGGGGAAGAAGAAACAAACACACACACCACAAGATCAGGTAGAAATACTCCACAGCAGAGGGAAAAGCAGTAAGAACAGCGGGCACACACAGTAGCTAGTTATACCCGCTGGGAGAGTCAAACATTCCAGGGAAATACCTTTCAAATTTGAGGTTGTATAGCCCTGGTACTCATTGCGCGGCTCGCGACCTGCATGCGGCTCCTGTGCCCCTTTTTTGCGGCTCCCTAAAATATTTTTTAATTTTTGCATTATAGATGACCAAGTACAGTCAGAATAAATAACATGGATTTCGAGCAGTCCCTATTTATGGCAACAGCTGATGTTTTGAAAATTATAGGCCTTCCTAGGAAGCGATTAGGCTCCCTGAGCTAATAAAGTTACTGGGTCTCTGGTAATTAACCTTTCTGTTTGCTTGCGTATAACATGAAGCTTGTTTGAGCGGACGCCAGAGTTGACGAATATTGCCCCATAAAGCCAAAGCACAGATTCAGTCAGGATGTGTTCACACTATCACACTTTCAAACTGCAAGTGCCGTTTAAAGATGGGATGTAGCCAATGTCTTGGAAAAAGCACAGTGCCTGGTTTATTTTTAAAGGCAGAGAGGAGCAACTTTTCAGAGGAGCACACTTGAGACACAGGTCCATGCTGCATGGCAGCTACTACAAAAGCCACAAGCAGTAAAACTGAAAGTAGAAATGCAAATGTTGCTGTTAGCTGTTCCTCTTATAGTGGCCAATTGTGCTTTTTGAGTTTCTGGTAAGTTACTCAAACTAGTGCTTGCCCATAATGTAAGTCCTGCATCTAATCATTACAGAAACAGGGACCAAACCATTTTTTGAAACAGCACACAATGCAGCGGATGCAATACTTATAAAATAAATAAATACATAAAGCAGTGTAGTGTGAACACGCCCTTAGACAGATACAACAGCATTCTGCGTTTACCTGCTGGAATCATAATGTAGATGATATTACTGCGAGACCCTTTTGAAAATGACAGTGAGCAGCTAATGTGGGAAGCTGGGTGTGAACAGACTTACTGAAGTTGTTGGCCATAAGAGGGGAAGAGGAGACAGGAGGCTGGGAGAACTGCTCTCTCCTGCTGCGCTGCTGCTTCAGGTTCTACACCCACACAGACAAAATGGTGGTGGTAAACATCACCAGACAGCAATCTCGTCCCCATCCAAGTCCTGCTTTTTTATTTTCAATAGGCTGAAGTAAATAATGGTAATAAAGCATCTTACCTCTGTTCTGACTTCCAGGACTGACTTAAAGTCATTGGACATTGAAGCCAGTTTTGACTGTTAACAAGAAAAGATGCAGCTAAGTGAACAGCAGCAAAGAATAATTAGCAGCACTTGATATGTGGCTCCCATAAAACTAAATGCATGTGTGCCAGCTAGGTCAGATTAGTTGTACCTGTAATGACACCACTATGGTGTTGGAGTGGCTTTGGATATGTCGACCCCCTGGAGCACTGCGGGACCTCACCAAGTCCTGCAGCTGGGCTATCTGTTTGTTTAGACTGTTGATATCCTAAATACACACACACACACACAGGTGAGGTATGAAACATAGGATATGCAGTTTTCATTCACCAGAGAGAGCTCAAGTCATGAAATATTACAAAAAAAAAAAAATCAACTCACTTGTTTAATGATATATGTTAGCTCCTCAATCTCCACTGCCTTGTCATCGAAAAGAGATTTTCTTTTTGCCACTGAAACATCAAAACAACAGCATGTGGTATCAGTAAACTGGACCCTCTCACTCAGACTAGGATTTGTAAAACACTTCATGTTGAAACAGCTGTCCATGATCACTTACAAATAGTAAGTTTCTCCAGTTTGGCAAAAGTATTGCTTAGGTCTTTCCCAATTCTCCTGCAAGACAACAAAACATTTTTTTTTTAGCAAGCAAACGAACCAAGAAACAAAATGATGTCCATTACAACAGGTGCAGCAATAATGTATTTGCCATGCAATTAGGAAACACAGGCAAAGGTAGTATACTGCAATACAGATAATAAAACTCCAAAATCAATGAAAAGAAGCAACTTGCATAACTATCTGGGAGATACTGAGAGAGGTAAGAAAACAGGCTTTATGTGACTCACTTGGCCATAACTGTGAAGTCACTGCGCTGCTTGAGGGCACCAAGCGCAGGTTTACTGGGCTGGACTCCATTCTGCCAGAGAAAACAAAGTAAAGATAGAGGAAGTGTGGGAATTAAGCACAAACTGAAAATAAAAGACTGAACAGAGGTACAAGGCAGGGTGTAAAAATAGTCGTCGTCGACATTCATTTCACGGTGGTTGGCCAGTAAGAAAATAAACAACATTGCTAAGGGGAAAAATATAAAACAATGAACACACCAATGCTCTTTTCCCCAAAATGTCCAAATAAGTATAGGTCAAGTGTTGTAAATAATGCTTTGTCATAACAAAATAACTAAATTTATTTAAAGCTTCAACTTGTGGCGAGACTAGCAGAGGAAGTGGCATGGAATCAAAACCAAAACTCCCAGCTTGTTGTGAAACCATTTTAACATAAACAGATACAACACTGACGTAATCAACCGTCTCTCAAATGATTGTTCTCAATCAGACAGACAGATAGATATATAGACAATTATTGTAGATGTACTTTATTGATCCCAAATTGGGAAATTCTTGCATGACAGCAGCAGTTTGTCCAGACATTGCACAGAAACAATAGTAGACTACACAAAATATACCTCTCAACACTAAGAGCAATATATATCTTAAGAAAAAAAAACCAAACAAACAAAAAAACCCACAAGCAACAAAATAAGGTGGATCAACACAAAGAATGAGAAGAAAAAACCTTTGCATACCCTATTCAAGTAATATATATATATACATATATGTGTGTGTGTGTGTGTGTGTGTATACACTAAAATATTGGCAACCTTGGCATGGACTTTTTGGATGGTCTGCAAAATAGCTACTGAATATGTATACTAAGAATAAGTGTATACTAATAATATAGAATTTTTAATAAAATTTCCATGTGGCAGTCCCTGATGCCCGGTGCTGGGTGGCAGAGACTGTCAGTACTTTAGTCCTAAATTCACTTTAATGTAAATTATACAAGTCTACAGGGCTACAGTCCCAGGCAGAGGCCTCCTCTCCTCTCCACACTCACCTGTCTGCCCTGGAGAGATTTACAGGCCGACTGGAACTCGAGGGTCCGGTCTCGGCACGTCATCCTGCCGGTGGTGAGGGTCACCAGCCCGCGGTGGGACAGCGATGCAGCTCCTACTCTACTTGGCTGAATGGATAAATAGCAAGACCTCTCGTGGTGTGGACGGCTCTCACATCCAAGGTGGTGACTTATCCATGAACATGTTCACGTACATTTCTGTGAAAACGTCAAACAGACGCGTGAATTCAATAATTTGCCTCATTACCTTAGTGTTTTGCTGGCGGCTAGACCAACTTGTTAGTCGCACCGAGGAGGCAAAATACTAAATGTGGCGAGCCGGCCGGTAACAGCTCGCCACGACAACATGGCACAACAAACTAACCTGAAATCACAACCATTTGAAAATAAATAATAATGCCGATGAGTGAAATGAACAATACAGTCATACGTGAGATACATATAGATACCATTAGGTTAGAGCTAATTACAGTGTGAGACCGTGTTTGAAGGCCGCCCATCACGACGCACAGCTGATTCTGGCCTGACTCGCTAACCACAAGCTAGCTCAAAAGAGGCAGCCTAGCTCTACGCAATTTAACGTCGGAAAACTTCGACAAAAACAAACCCGCCTGTTTCTGGACATATATAGCCACATTTATCGGGTAAAACAGAACAACTCCAGCTTACCTGAATCGATATTACATTGTATTTCGCAAGCCTTCGACGGTTCTAGTAAAAACTAGCCAACCCAGGAGTTAAAGTTCCGATCCGGGTCATTTCCGGAATTGACGTCATTGCCACGTCTACCCAAACTCGGCGGAAATTCCCTGTAGGTGCCAGACTCTGCCACCAGAGGTCGCCAAATCCCTTGTATATGTCTGGAGTCATCAGGCAGGTTTCACGGACGTGGCTCTGTGTAAACAGTGTTTTCACTGCACGTTCTTTCCACTACCACTCATCTTCAAAATGGAACATCTCCTGACCTGTAGCATCACAGATGAGAGCTAAACTGATGATGAGCTCCTGCCAAGAGATGCCTTTTAAAGGATCTGTGATGGTCTGTATATATATAAAAAATACTTGCATTAAGTTTACATCAACATTTAGCCTACTGTAAAACGACCATGACTGCTGCTACCACTACTACTGCTGCTAATAACGGAAGACTGATTTAGTACTGTAATTCAACAGAAATCACAGCAAAACTACCACTCTCAAGCAACAAAAAAATGTGAACCAAAATTAGATGAATGCAAAGTATGCACCGTACTGTGTTTTGAATAGAACACTAAGATAAAAACACCATGATTAGCTGAAAATTCATTCGTATATTATGCAGTAGTTAGTGCTAGTGGCATCTCCTTTATTCATAGTATTAATCCTGTGGAATTAACTAACAGTCAAGACTCACATTTAAAAAATTAAAGATGCCTATGTCATCAGTGTAGTGGATACACTTTAAGGGCAGACATGCTGTCATTAGGTTCTTAATTGTGTTGAAAAATAGTCAATGCACTCAACAAATCACACATTGTCTGTTTGTATAAATTATGCATTCCTCCTCATGGATGAGCCTATCATCTCCAATCTGAGAAGCATACTATATGATGAGCATTTATGTAATTTACTCTGTCTGCCGTTCTGACGATGTTTAGGTCTCATGAGGCATAAACAGCAGTTTTTGGGGTTACACAGGAAAGGAAGAAGCAGGGTAGCTAAGGAAAGTTTTTTTTTAAATACTGGAATGTGTAACCAGTTATTGAGCCTAGCCCTCCTTATCACAATGGAGAGGCAGTGAAGCCAGAATCACAAAAAGGATCTACTGAGGACACACGGGTCACTCTAGAGTGACGTCTGCTGCTGCTGCAGAAAAGGGGGATGCTGTACAAAATGCAGAAATAAGGTGAAATGATCCTTAACGTTAATGAGAGCAGAGAGGTTTGCAAATGGTGATGGGCTGCTGCTGCCGATGAGTTGGCCTGCAGGTATGGCGGGGAGAGAGATAAGATCCAGGAGGCACTCTGATCTCCTCCTGCTCCTACTGGTACCCACATCCTCAGTCTGTCATGAGCCAGCATGCCCTGACCACAACTATGCCCTCACCTAGCTATCACCTACAGCCCCCACCCTCCAACACACACATACACACACACTACCATATAGCTCAGCCTTTATGGAAAGAGTGAAGTTCCCATCCTCTGTTTGAAGGATAAATGTAGTGTGCTTTACTTTAAATAATGCTTAATAAAATAGAGTAGGATAGAGTAGATATTTTTACACAGTATCCTCCACACAAAAAGACATCAAAGTGCAACAAAGTTGTACACTGATGACTTTGCAGATACAGTTTCTCATGTAACTCTTTCATCAAAGGTTGTGTCCTCCAAAATGGGCAGAGACAGATAAGACTGAGGGATCCATATTTCATTGGGTCAGTTTGTTTTTGCAAAAAAAAAAAAAAAAAATGGTCAGTTTAACAGGGACTGGGCATTGTCAACATGCATGAGCATACTTTACATAGCACATATTGTACTATATCTCTCTCTCTGTGTTTTATCACTATGTCTCTCTTCCACTCATAGACACACACATCCTCACACACACATAGTACATACACACCACACACATGAACACAGATACCATCTAACAACACACGCTCGCAGGGCAGATAGCGTCCAGTGCCTGCTTCAACACAGCTGCTGCTACAAAAAGCAGGGAGGAAAACATGGCCCGAGTTGTTTTTCATCACTAGGAAAACACAACTCCACACACAGAGAGCACAAGGTGGAAAAATACAGGAAGCCCTGCTCGCTGATACAAGTGCAAAGGATAAGAGGATGAGAGAGAGAGGGAGAGAAAGAGAGAGGGAGGGAGGGAGACGGGCAATAGATCTTGATGTACAGAAAAATTAACTGTACATCTAGAGAGAAAAAGTGAGAAATAGTCAGTCAAAAGAGTCAAAGTCGAACAGGCTCCCCAGTATTGTTCACCAGTATGACGACAGAACCTGTGGGCCTTTAATGAACACGGCGCTTTCAGAGGCAGATTGAGGAGGAAAGGCATCTTTTCTGTATGGTGATGCATGACTCATTTTCTGTCTTTCTCGCTCGCTCTCTCTCTCTCTCTCAATCTCCATCCCTTGCCCCTCTCCTGTCCCCTCCCCTCTGTCTCCGTAATCTTGCAGCTATATTTAGTACTGGCAGAATGCCCTTCTAGACAGATAGGTTGGCAGCAGACTTCAGCTCCTCTCCTCTCCTCACTCATACACAGTAAGGAGTGGTGGTGAGTGAGAAAAAGTCTTTGAATCACTGCTAATATATGTGTTTCATCAATCTGCATCGATGGTGATGCCATGCACATCTCCTTTTATAGCCACAAGCTGTGATACACCGGATCTTCATCATCACTTTGCAGTCTAAAGGCAGGCTGCTCTGTGATGTGAAAAGGTAACAGGGGCATCATCATGATCATCATGACCCCAGCTACCCACCCAGAATGAGAAAAATCACAGTATATGGGGTGTATGGGATGTACACACACACACACACACACACACACACACACCAGCTGCACACTTCACACTTGACAAGCTCTTGACTCAGCAGTTCAGACGAGAGGAGGAGAGGAGACAATATTGTGTCTCATAACAATGACACGTCATTCACACACGCACTCTCTCCATCCCCAACGCCCAGGGTGGCACTCTAATCAAAACGCCTGTTTACCTTTCATTATCGTCAGATGAAACATTTACAAAAAAAAGAAAAGAGAGAGAGAGAGAGGGGAAGGATGGAGAGATAGCACAAGGTAATCTGATGGGAACAGGAGAGCACATTAAAAGTGTCGGTGAGAAAAGAGAGGTTTCTACGAAAAATAAGACATTTCCTTTAATAACATCTGTAACATCATGGTGGTGTCCTGGCATGATTTTCAATATCTTTGACATGGCAGTATACATGTTTCATGTGGACAACAGGTTGATTAATTGTCATTTATATGCTAATATGACATAAAATCGTATTGTTTTTACACACATACATCATATAGGGCACAAATGGTGTAGCAGCAAAAAAAGAGTGTAGTCTTTCTCCTTATACAGAGGCTACAGTAGTACAATGTATTTGCAGAGAAGTACAGCTGAAATGAAGTTACAAATACATTTCTAAAGTATGCCCTACATTATAGATCTTGCCTGTATATTATATACTATAAAAGGTTATGTTGTTTAGTAAGGGGTCGCTATCTGCTACTAAGACACTGGAGGCTAGAATAGGGCTACCATTACAGTACACTGTAGTTTGTGTGACTACAAAGCACATTGATATTAGATACTGACACAGGATAAAGACATTTGAATGAGATATTGATATGTCCAAAGCCAAACATCTCAAAGAGCTGTGACTTTGAAATCATCTGAGGCCCCAGTGGTTACCAGTCAGTGCTTCCTCAGAAATCATCTGTTGTTGTCATTATTGATGGGAATAAATACAGTTTCGAGCAGCAAGAATTATTTGGCAAACCTTGTACAGAAATTAAGATTTTTTTTTCTTTCAGGAGGTAACAACTGGAGCCCCAGAGGCTCCAAAAGGCCCTGCCATCTCAACGTCACAACTCTTTTACATGGATTGTTCTTGATAATGTCACACACATCTGCATGAATTCATCTGCTCCTTTCAATCTGACCAATATGTGTGCTTTGCTATCTCAAAGACAGTGCAATCTGTGCTGAAGTTCAGGGACTCTGGTTTCCCAAAACAGTTTCAGCCAAAACATTTTTCCTTGCTTGTTCTCACAATTCTGTGTTATTATTATTATTATTATTATTTTTAAACTGGTTTATATATTTATCAGAACACAGACCACCCACTGCATGAGGATAAGTGACTGTGATTCAACAAGATGGAGACATAAGAGCCTTACTTGTTAGAGTTCAGTGCTACAAATGCTTTGGGAAACCAGATCCTATTCCAGACTAACACACAGTGTCTGGTCTTTACTCAGATGATCAGTGCAGTTCGCCTCAAACCAAAAATCTTCCTCTTCAGGTTGCCAGGAAATGACTTTGGAAAAATCCTATAGGATCCTCTAACCAGTGAAAAATGACTACAAATCTGCACCTTGATACCAGAGACTGTGCTTATTGCTAAATGTAAATAAAACATTATCATTTTTGGAGAGGTCTGAAATAAAACAGGGAAGGTAACAACAATGTTTTAATACTTGGTCATTAGTGTGTTATAATAAAGAGGTAGTGATTGAAGCGTTGATTGACAAAGTTACAACAAACATTGAATGCAAGCATGGAAAAAAATAATAATCTCAGCTCAATAGCATCTTAGTGCAGAGCTTATCGTGCTAGCCACTGAAATAAAGTCCTGTCATACCGCATTTCAGATTGTGGACTGCACACGGCCTGTAGCTGACACTCCTTCCAGAACCAATCTTCTTCAATCAACAGGATTGTACTCTTATTATGCACGGATCCTGTGTTAGAATATGGACACAAACCATGAAGTTTCCCAATATATCCTCATCCTGGAGGATGTTTGGGTCACGGCTTTGCATGGAGCGAAGACTTCACTGATTAAATGTCACTTGGAAACAGAAGGGGTAAATGTGAGCGGGTGCCAGAGAGAGGTTTCATCTCCATAACAGGCCATTATAGCTCCTCTCCGTCTTCACATCAACAGGGCTGTGGCTTTAGCCTGTCACGCTGACTGACAAGCTGTTCAAACCCTCGTCCTTTCTGACGCAGTCATAGTTCAATCCCGGCTCCCACCCAGCAGCCAAACAGTCACAATCTAACATGGGGTTAAACCATGAGATTCAGTCAGAATACAAACAAGTTATGTTCCAGATGAATAATGCTCTTTCCATCCCGGCTCTACCCCACAGCACAAACAGCCATGTTTTCCTTTGGCTGCGCCGGGAGCTGCTATTTGATTGGTTTCTGGGAGCCACAGACAACACTGCCCCGCTGATTATTTGAATCACACATTATAATGTATATAATCTCCCATTCGGTGGCCTGTGTGAGCCGTCTCTGTTTCAGTTCAATACATCAGGGGTATCAGTTTAGACGCCGAGGGTGTACATGGCCGGCCACCCAGCATGACTCTTTATGTGGACGGATTAGAGATGAACAAAAACAAAACAAAGAAACACTCTGCGATATATAGAACATCTTTTCAATCAACTTGACAGATTTATATAACAAAATATAAAACAAAGGCATATAATACAATATTTCAAGAAGACCTTGCAATAAACTGCAAATTTATTAACACCTGACATATATTTGCACACTTGATGTGGCATGAAGAAAAGCTTATGGTTACCTGCAATCACTTCACATTGTGTGTATGTGTCTATGTTACTGGGTAAATATGCATGTATGTGTACACGATGAGGGAGAGATTGAGTGTATTTGCATGTGTTACCGCCCTTGTGGTCTCGTTTCTGTGTGCCTGGTATAAGTGTGAATGTTTGTTTGTGTGAGTGTGTGTGTGTCTGTGTGTGTGTGTGTGTGTGTGTCTGTGTGTGTGTGTGTCTGTGTGTGAGGCAGTGGACAGCCGCCAGCCAGGCCTCATTATTGTCATTCTCCTCACTGCTCTGAAGGGGCGAACGGCTGCTTTCAATCGTGGAGCTGAGGAGAAGATGGAGACAAAAGGCCCAAATTAAACAAACGCCGGAAAGCGGCTTGGAGAGCGAGCTTGCGGTCGAACGCTATGAATGAAAGGAGAGCGGCTGCAGGGTTAACCCATTTGGGCCTTTCAGTGTGGGGACCACACAGATATGCTCCATCCCAGCATTCAGCTCAGCTATAGGTCCCACGCACACAGGGGTGCCATTTCATGTGCATAACCCATGTGCTATTGGTATGTGAGAGTATGTGTGCGTGCATGTCCACTTGCCATACCGTGTGTTTGCCGTTGTTTTTCAAATACCAGTCCTCACACATGATGCCTTTGGCTTAACCCCGGAGTCCCTCTTCTTGTGCAGTTTCCCAATGGAAAAAAACATTTCACAGGCTCCACGGAGGAGGCATCCCGTAGGACAGCTCCTTAACACAGGCCCTCATCCGTCCTCAGCTCACACATCATCCCCGTTGACCTTGTATGGTGTGCTCATTCTTGTTTCCACTGTTCTTCTGTATAGATAAGTGCAACTGCAGATCAAAAGCAACTATATTTAACTGTAAATTCCATCGGTGGCTCTTCATGCGCTAACGTCCGAGCCAAAGCAGACATGGACACGATCTTGTGATTTTCACAATGTCTCGTTTGGCACGCAGCAATCGTCATCCTCCTCCACATCTCTTAAAGTTGCCTGGAATGTTTGTGCTATTTTTGTATGTACACATGGACTGCCAGGAGAAGCTACGAGAATGTAAGGTTTTTGACTGCATTTACACACACACACACACACACACACACACACACACACACACACACACACACACACATCGACAACTAATATCAGGCTGTAATGTGTCACCTGGTTAAATAGAGTGGTACTATGGGTTCTTGAGGATGCACTCTTCCAACATGTCCTTTAGTTTGAGGTACCGGGTGTCCGAGTGTGTGTGTGTGTGTGTGTGTTTGTTTGTTTGTTTGTGTGCCCCTTGGCATTGTTTCTGGGAGTGGATGATGAATCAGGTGGGGAGGAGGAGGTGGAAGATACATGGACGGATGCATCATGGCCTGATGGCGTCACATCTGGAACCATAAACAACAAAAAGAAGAAGCGTTTAATGTAAGATCATGTTGGGAGTCCTGCTTCTATTGTGATTTTAAAGTTCTTTAAATTAATAGCTGAGTGATTCCTGTACGCAATAAACTGTCCTTAAGTTATCTCATTTGGACTGACCTGCAGCGATGAGAATTGAGCCTCCTGCCTTTCTGGCTGCAGCTCTCGGCGCTGATGGTGCAGCGGCACTGGCACGACGTGGCCTCCAGCACCCACTTCCTGCCTTTACAGGGGCGGCAGCGAGGCCCAGGGGTCGGAGAGGACGAGCTGGGTGCA